>JAEANM010002213.1:0-25150 GCA_017656035.1 Myanophis thanlyinensis
ATTTTATTTAGGTTGCCTTGCCCAGGGATTCTGGGATTTGAAGTCCACAGGTCATAAAAGAGCCATAGTTGCCCACCGCTGGCTTAATCCTTATACTTATACCTCAAAACATTTCCTCCATTTTATTTAGGTTGTCTTGCCAGGGATTCTGGGATTTGAAGTCCACAAGTCATAAAAGAGCCACAATTGCTCATCCCTGCTATAGTCCTTTTCACTAGACAAGACATACCATTTCCTGCAACCATTCTTCATTATGTTTTAGCCTTCGATCCCCTAATCATTTTTGTTGCTCGTCTCAGAACTCTTTCTAGAGTCTCAACATCTTTTTCTATTGTGGTGACTAAAATAAGGATGCAATATTCCAAATGTGGTCTTAACCAAGACATTATAAAGTGATATTAAAACTTCATGCGATCTTGATTTTATCCCTCTATTAATGTAGCCTAGGACTGTGTTGGCTTTTTTGGCAGCTGCAGCATACTGCTGGCTCAAATTTAAGTGATTGTCCACTAGGACTCCAAGATCCCTCTCTCAGTTACTAATATTGAGCCATGTACCACCTATTCCATACTTATGCATTTGGGTTTTTTTGCCTAAATGTAAAACCTTTTCTCTACACTGGATTTCATTTTGTTAGACAGGGTCCAGTGTTAAAGTCTGTCAAGATCCTTCCATATCTTGAACCTACTGTATCTTTTGGAGTATTGTAGCAAAATATATGCCTCTTAGTAGCAAAATATACTCCTATCTTCTGGAGTATATTTTACTACTAAGGCTGAGGAGACTGACAGATCAGTAGTTAGTCTGAAGATTCCAATTACCCTTTCCTTGAAATTAATTATTGACAAAATTAATTATACAAAAGTAATAATCTCATCATCTGCAAATTATACAGAATAAAGATACCAAACTTCAGAAAATGTTCAAACAGTGAATTCACAACGCCTGAATATCTAAATTATGCTAAACACATGCACACAATATATATGAAAAAATCCAAACAAATTATAATAAGGGAAAAACTATTTGCTTTAAACAGCAAAGTCAACCCTAAGTGAACAAAAACTTCAACCGCAGTTGCTTTTTTAGATTATGCCATTTTTTTTACCATCTGGTAAAGAATACTTGAGAGTTGAAAAGCCGTTTATTTGGAAATGTCCTTGACTCTCTTTGTTTTTGAGACAACTGTCCTCCTTGCCACGCTAGACACTGGGCCAGTAGCGAAAAATTTTCAGTTAGTCAACAGCTTACCTTTTGTTTCTTCTTTTGCCTTCTGAGTCGCTAAATCTGCAAGCCAATGCAATGCTGATGAAGGACTTGTTTCTGGACACAGTGATTTGTTAGGCTTCACGTCCCCACTGTTACTGGTTGTTGCGGCCTCTGCTTTAATGGGCTCCTCTGCTTTGGCTTCTACAGGTTCAGATTTTGGAGCATTTGTGTCCAATGATTCATTCTCAGTTGTCCCTGCGGCACGGGAAAATGCGCTTTCACTTGCAGGACCTGATACACCAGGATTCATACTGGGCAGCTGCTGACATAGGATCACATGCAAAGAGTCAAAAATATCTTAATCAATTAATAAAAGCTAACACCAATACTAGTTAGACTAAGAATAAACCTATTTCAAAACACAATAGCTATTACCATATTGTGAAAATCATGTTTACAAGTTCACTGACATCATTTGATAATTAACAATTAGATGATATGAAGTAACCAAGATCTATATTTTAATATGATTACAGAATTTTCAAAGAACAGTCATTTCTGGCTAAACTTGTGACTGGTGACCGACAGAAACAAATACATGATGGAAAGGAAGTTTTAACAAACTTCTAAGGTCCCATCCATTAAAATATCCAGTAGCCAGAACCATTTTCTTCAGAATTCAGAGTTCTTTATTTGATCATTTCTCCCCATAAACTACCGTATTTTTTGGGTGTATAAGGCACTCCAGAGTATAAGACACACCTAGCTTTTGGAGAGGAAAACAAGGGGGAAAAAATTTGCCTCTGCCTCGCAGCAATTTGCCTCCTTGCAGCAAACAGCCTGGTCAGCTTCAGCATAGCCTGATTTAGCATGAGCAACTGATTGGCGGTTGGATCTGCCTCTCAAAATACCAACGATAAGCTGTTCCAGGCTGCGGGCATCGCTGTGGCCTATTGCTGCCTCCACATGCCCCATCTTTGGCCCGTTTTTGGCTGAAGTCTGAAAAACGGGCCAGCACGGCTTCAGCAACATTTGCTGTATAAGATACACAGACATTTTCACACACTTTTTTTTGGGGGTGGGGTGGGGGTGCGTCTTATACACAGAAAAATACGGTATCTAGCCAATGTTATCCCCAATGCAATATATTCATAATTTTTCTTGCTATGCCCCCATTGTCCAATAAACAGGTAAAGTACTTCAATATTTTCCAGGATGGCTTGATGTTTAATTTTTACATCTTCAAGTCATATGACATGAGCTAAAACCTAATTACACTTTGCAATTCAGCTGAAAGAGAAACAAAAAACTGTTGTCAAGTCGGGGCAGGAGATGTTGACAGACACAATCTAAAATAGCAGAAGCATTTCTGTCAACACAGCTTTGGTCTAGTCTAACTTGCCTCTCTACATCTATTAGCCAGTATCCACTCTATCCAGAAACAGCAGAGTAGAACATAACATATATATTCTTTTATATGTAGTTTTCAAGTAAGTCAGTCACTAGACTTCCGGTTGAAAGGATCTAAAAACAGTCGATGAGATTTTACCATAGAATGTGGAAAATTAGTAGTTATCAGAGTAGAAGCCTAATGTATAGGGGTTGCAACTTTCTAAAATTCTTCCATTTTGAAAAACAGACATTAATTGAAAAAAGCCGCAGATTTGGTATGGAAGTGATGTTTAACAGAGAAGAGGAATCTCTCTTAATCACTGATGTGGAAAGCAGCAGGAAATCTGCTATTTGACTCTGCTTATCATTAGGTCCGCCATATTATAAACTGCACAAATATAGATTTGTGAGAGATCTAAAAAAAATTACAAAAGATAAATCCAAGTAGTATAGGGTATTTACGTATATCTTGCTAGGGATATGTTCACTTTGTTCCATAATGCACATTTGGATGCTTTTAAGGAAAGTCCTAATTACTGTAAAACTGAAAATTCACATACCTGTGAAATCCCATTTGTGACAGCTGGTCGCAACACAGATTTGTTCTGCCGGCTAATACATGGACAGTTAGCTTTAATTCCCCATTTGCCACGTGCTGCATGAACCATGTCTCCAATATTATATAATGCTAGAAAGTCAAAACATGATATTTTATACTCTGTAAGAAAAGCTGGAAGCCTTGAAAAGCAAGCATAAATATTTATGTTCAAAATAGCGCAGAAGTAGTGAAGGTTTTTTTTAAAAACAAGAACCTTCAGAATAGTTCAAAAATTAACACACAACTCATTCTGAGGTTGAATAGTAAAGTTCTCTCTGGTGGAATAATATATTCTTTTATTGTAGTATAATCTTTATAAAACTCCTCCTCTAAGCTATTTTAGAGGTGAAATTAAAAAAAAAAAACCTAGAATATATTCAGATCAGAATAAAAGAAACAAAATAGACATTAATGATTACTGAAGTTTTTACCTGTGCCAGGAATGATTTGTGTTGGCATGAGATTTTCTGGTTCATGCGATTGCCCTTTTGCACACTTCAGCCATGAGAAAACTTCTTCATCGCCCATCTCCTCCGTTTCTAGAATAAGCAAGTTTTTCCAAACATTATGCTTTGGTGGCTTCAAAGTATTGTATGTTAATAATTTTTTAAGACAGTCATCCTTTGATTTTAGTGGGCAATAGTTTCATAGTAAGAAAATCTGTACTAATCTGCATTGCGGGGTTAACTGCACACGTAGCATATACAGTATTATCATATTGTTTAATATCCTGCTGGAGAGTACCAATATAACAGGTTTATAAGACTAAAATTTAAACAAGCTTAGAATCAACCTTCCAACCTATTTTCCCATCACAAAATAAAAACAAATAAATATCCCCAAGGTAACCTACTCAATTTAATGAAAATCTATATTCTGTATATTCTAATTTTTCACAGCATATAAACAGAAATAACATTGCATATAATATACAGATAGCTCCTGACTGTTCATTTAGTTATCGTTCAAAGTTACAACGCACTGAAAAAAGTGATTTATGATTTTTGCAGCATCCCTGAAGTCATATCATCAAAATTTGGACGCTTGGCAACTGGCATGCATTTATGATGGTCGCAACGTCCCTGGGGTCATGTGATCACTTTTGCAATCTTCTGGCAAGCAGAGCCAATGGAGAAACTAGATTCACTTAACAACTGTATTACTAATGTAACAACTGCAGTGATTTACTTAACTGTTGTAAAGGAAAGTTATAAAATGGGTCAAAACTCACTAAACAACTATCTTGTTTAGAATTTTGGGCTCAACTGTGGTCATAAGTCAAACACTATCTGTATTTTTGGAATTAAAGAATGAGTGTTCATAACTGCAGCATAAGATACTGTTTTCTTAGACTAGATTTGAATTCACATATACTTCTAATCTGAATCTCTTTCCAAGTATCCTTCCATCTTTAGAATTTAACATAAAAACGATAAAAGAAGTCTCTAGTTTCTTCTTCTGCTAAATGGGAGTTAGAAACTCTTCATGATCAGTACAAGATATTCAGAGATCCATCTCTCCTCTTATCATGAATTGATCTCCTCAAAAGACAACCTGCTAGGTACAGTCTATTTGTTTAGGTTTTACAATATGCTTGGACAGTTTCTAAATACTCACCACTACGTGGACGGCTTTTTCTCAGACGGTAACAGTCCAAACAAACCCCAAAGCCACATTTACGACATACCCAGTGAATATTGAACAAGGTTGTTTCACATACGTCACACATCTCTCTCACACCTCGTACAGCTCTCTTCCAGGCCACTTTCTCTACAAGGAAGAAAACCAACAATTAGAGGATGGCCGGTTATTCATAACGGATATTTTAAAAATATAGAGTGCTTTAGAAAACACCTCCCAATTTATTATGATTTAATTTAATTACCTCCTTTGTGAGTTTAGAAACAAAAAACAATCATATATAGGAAAAATAGCAATTGACTAAACTGCCAAACCATAGGAATTTAGGGGGCAACAAACCTATCCCAAGGCTGCATATCATCAAGGTGAGAACTATATGAATCCTTGGGAGAATATAATTCAGGAGATCAGGTATTGCAACAAAGAAGGCATACTTCCTAGGTTCTGCAAGATGACACTGTTTCTCTGACAGGATCTAGAACACGCCCATTCTGCCTGGCTTCATGGAAGGGAAGGGAATTGGAGGCAAGCAGTCACTCAACTATCCAGCTCTATTTTATGAAGGGCTTAGCAACTTGAATTACACCTGGAAGCCAACTGGTAACCAGTACAGCTCCCAAAGCAGTGGCATGACACATCTGCTTTTGCCACTGCATTCTGGATCAGAGGTACTTTCCGAACAGTCTTCAAGAACAGCTTCTTGTATAATGTAGTAAATTACAGTAATCCAATTTTGAGGTGATCAAGCCATGAGTGTTATCTGAAGGACCTCCCAACCCAGGAAGAGGTGCAACTGATGCACCAGAAGAACCTGTGAAAAGGGCCCGCTTAGCCACTTCTGCTTGCATAAAGTAACTATCCTTGTGCATCTCTATACTAGATTCAGGATAACCTGTTTCACGTTTTGAAGCGGATGTGTCACATTTTTGAAGATTTACATTGGGAACAAACTATTGAAGTCCAACACATCTGGAAGGCACCATGCTCAGAAAAACTGTATCAGCACAAGGCAAATAAAGGAAATTATGCCTATCAGTTCCATAGAACCATATAATGTTAACCTAGCTTTAGTAGAAAGCAAAGTTCTTTACATTATTTACTGCAACAAATACAAATTGACTTTTAAGCTATTTTCCTGACACACACACACACACACACACACACACTGCAGGGAATAAGCATACGAAAAGCAATGCATAAAATCCTGTTTTCACACATCAAATAAAATCATTTGGGGAAAAAAGGCAGCCCCTCTTCAAACTCCATGAGGACACAATTTGCAGAAAAAAGGGCAAATCATTAATGGCTTGATATTTTTTCTTTTGATTATTCCCATTTCTATACATTTCAGACAGATTAAAAAGAAAAAAGGAACTTACGGTGTGGTTCTACCATCATCATTGCTTCTTTCTCAGACATTACTAGCTGACAAAACTGATCACCAACATTGGCCAGGATATATTTAGAGGTCTCCAAATCAATCCCTTCTGCAGGTGATGCTGATGGGATCCACAAGCTCATAGCATCGGAATCACTTTGCTGGGGATTTAAGAATCCTTCCACTCGCAGGATTCCCTTCCTAGTAAATATCAGTCTGAAACAGAATTGCAGGTATCAATTGCTCTTCAACAGAAAAATGAAATCCAAGCTTTCTTTATGGTATCATTCAAAATTAGCAAAATTGATCATTTATGATTTTTTTTTTAAAAACCCTAGCTTTCAAAGGAACTTTTGGAGATAATGCAGAAGAGAAAGCTAGAAGGTTATGAAAGGAAAATAAAGAACAAACCCGGCTAAACAAAAGTGATACTTCCCCACTTTTATTGCATTTTGAAAATTCCCATGCAATGGCACTGTTTAAGGCACAGGTGTCAAACTTGCCATGTCACATTGCTGTCATGTGACATTTTGCGACGATTTCCCCATTCACAGAACTGGGGTAGGCGTGGCTTGCCGCCAGTTTGACGCCCCTGGTTTAAGGTAACCCCTTGGAAAGGAATCAGTCAAAATCAGTGGTGAAATTCAATTTTTTTTACTATTGGTTCTGTGGGCGTGGCCACAGGATTAAATATCACCAAGCACAGAATTAAACTTTACCAAAGTTACAATGTAATAAGGGGAGAGGCAGTTTCTGTGAGCAAGGCAATAAAGATTAGGCTAGAAACTGCCTTATTTACAGGATTAACCCTGTAAAATTAATCTTTACAGGATTAAGCCTGCAAAGTGGGGGGGGGGGGGGAATTTCTTGTAATAACCGGTTCTCCAAACTGCTTATAATTGTTACCACTGGTTCTATAGAATTAAGTGAATTGTGTGGTTTTTAAGTCAATTCTGGCTTCCCCTGCTAACTTTGCTTGTCAGAGGCCAGCTGGGAAGGTTAGCAAATGATGATCCGATGACTCCATGGATGCCTCAACTGTTGCAAATACATGCTGGTGGCCAAGTGCCCAAATTTTGCTCACTTAATTGTGGGGATGCTGTGATGGCCATAAGCGCATGGAAATTTGAATGCCCTTGTAACTTCAACTGGTCACTAAATGAATGGTTGTAAATTGAGGACTATTTATTGTAGTAGATCTATGTTCCTCCTCATTAGTCACAACCTCTTGGGTGGTGGAACTAGACCAGTGATGGCGAACCTTTTAGAGACCGAGCCCAAACTGCAAGTCTTGTGTGCAAACACGCATGCAGTTCAGACCCAAAGACCAGCTGGCCGGCAGGAGGCAAAGCATCCCAACACCAGCAGCTCTGCAAGAGGTGAGATGTTTTTTCTTTTGCGAGCTTCTGATTTCATCATTTGCAGGGAAACTTCGGCAAGAAATGCCACAGAGAAACGCAGTGGAGCTGAGCTGGGGCAACGGCACATGTGCCCACAGAGAGGGCTCTGCGTGCCACATCTGGCACTCGTGCCATAGGTTTTTCACTACTGATCTAGACACTGTAAATTCATTCTTGAGTTGATCTCAGTGTGATTCCACGCATAACTAACAGTTTATTTTGATATACAGCTCTGCAGTTTAAAGTACCAGCATATAAAATATATTCCAGGCTTATTAAAGAATGGCCCTTATAGCTTTTGGATCACAAAATTGTATTATTTAAACAACTGAAATAAGGAAAATATTACTCTTGGTTAATGCTCAAATCTGTCCCAGAGTCCCTCGAAATTTTGAAAATGCATTGGAAAACTGTTACGCGAGTGGAACTCTGCACATGTGATGCTGCAGTTCATCTTAAGATTTTTTTTCTAGTGTGACTGCTTATATCCAAGAGAGTTACCGTATTTATTGTTGGATAACCCGTACTTTTTCTTCTTGAAAAAATGTGGAAATCACATGTGCGCGTTATACACCAATAAATACGGTAGTTTTTTCCCTGAAACTTCTCTCTTAAAATTAAGGTGCGTGTTATATGCCAGTGCGCGTTATACACCGATAAATACGGGTAAGTAAGGTATCTCATGGAAGCAACAATGTTAAGAAACTTCAGTCAGATGTTTCCAGAGTTTTAACCTTCTTCTGAGCCATGCATTTCTCTGGAACATTTCTCTGGAACTATACCAAACTGCAGAAACTAAGTAAGATCAAAAGAGGTCTTACTCACTGTACTTACTTACAGAATGATAACGCTAACCAAAGAGAGAGTACAAATAACTCAAGAGAGCTGTATCACCTGCGGAAGTGAAAGAACCGACAGGCTACGGTAGAATCATCCTGTTCCTGTTCCTTGAACTTTCGGTAGCGCTCCAACCGGCACTCTCGGCACTTGTGCAAATGAGGAGCCACATTGATGCAGGAGCCATCCTGGAGGAAGGGCTCCCCCGATTGCTTCAGCTTCCTCACTTTACTCATGTCTTTCAGTACAGACTGACCAACTACAAAATGAAAAGCATCTATTAGAGTATTACAAGCAAGTTACAAGACAGCATTTTTGCCAATATCAAAATTATGTTTACTTACACAGAGCTGTTATTAGGTAGAAGCAGGATTCTACTTGCTGCGAACTGACAAGGCAATGGGCCTTATCCAATTTTTGCACAATACAATCAGTGTACATGCTTAATATTTAGGCAGAAATGGTAGTATAACCCTACTCTTCCTACTCTCCCACTGTACTTACCCTTTGTTCAACCTGATATTTAAATGACAATCAATATATTTCACACTACAGCTATCACAGAGATTATTTAGTATTTAGGTATATCAGACATGAGGCACAGTATGCTTATATTTTTTTTTAGCAGTCACTTCTAACTTCCAGCTTGTATCTATATTTTGCCCAATAATTAGATTTCTTCCATTTTTAGAGGTTGGAAATGTGAATAATTTAAATGAATGCTTTCAACACCCAAATCTGATGCAAGGATCTCAGAGACATGGTGTATCCCAAAGGTGCTTTTTCAGGAGGCAGATGGACTTTCTGGTTTTTCTTTGAAGATGTTTTGCTTCTCATCCAAGAAGCTTCTTGAGCTCTGAAAAGCTTTTATGATGAGAGCTGAAGAAGCTTCTTGGATGAGAAGCAAAATGTCTTCAGAGAAAAACCAGCTGCCTCCTGAAAAAGCACCTTTAGGATAACCATGATCTGGATGACTGAGAACCTCAATGGACATGGTATACGTGCTTGTTAAATAACCGTGTTCAGTAAGAATAAATGCTATAAGATATATTGCCTTACTTGGAGAAATGCTGGTGTCTGCCATTTCCTAGTATAACTTCTAGACTGCTAGAAAGAGCTACAGAGATTTTTGTGATTGTACAAAATACCTCTCTGGTTTATTAATTTCTTTTTTATGTTAATTCTCCAACTATTCTTTCTAGTACCTACATAATGTTGCCTCCCAATTCCCCAGTATTTTGTCTTGCTATTAAATTTCCTTTTAAATCAAACCTATATATAAAATCTGTAATAATACAAAGTATTCTTGTGAAAAAAGATTTACTATGGTGAAAGTATCATAAATCTGAAATGAAGGCCAAATCAAATTTCTTCTCTAAAATACCATTTTTTTAAACCAGCTTTGTATACAGGGCTGAGTTTCTACAAACTTATTTTTCCTGACATTTAGCATCATCTTACAACAACGATTTTAGGATATTTGATTTTACTGTCTTGTGAGTTTGCATATGCAGAGACATACAAACTACACATATATACACGCTCTGCACTTCACTGAAAAAGCTTGCAAAATGACCTAAAACAGGGGTGGGCAATTATGGCTCCTTCGTGACTTGTGGACTTCAACTCCCAGAATTCCTGAGCCAGCATGGTTGGCTCAGGAATTCTGGGAGTTGAAGTCCACGAGTCATGAAGGAGCCATATTGCCCACCACTGACCTAAAACAATTACAATTCACATAAATCCTGTGTATATCATGTATAGCAGGTATATAAATACTGCACTAAGTAGCCCATCATCTGTCCTTCCCAAATTACCAGACTCTGCCTTTTTTAAAAACAACAACAACGTCACCTTTCAGGGGGGCTGTGCGAGGCCTGCCCTTAGGGGTTTGTTTCCCCTTTCCCTTGCCCATGAGTAGTTCAGCATTCCGCTCGTCATTGGGACCCAGTTTGCCAATCAAATGCTCTGGGATTCCCTTCAGACAAGCTTTGGTGTGCAACTGCTCCTCAGAATCACTCATATCCGAGAGGTCACTATTGGTGCTAGAATCAGAATCCTGTTTAGATGGCATGCTCCGCTCATCTAGAGAAAACCTTTTTACAGATTCAAAGGGGGGTTTGTTCTCCAGTCCTAGCTCTGCCTGTGGAGAGAAAAAGCCACATGGATGTCTGCCAAACACGTTAGAAAAAGTTTTCATTAAAGGATTGTCCTGTTGCCCAGGCCCAACAGATGGCTTTTCTTCTGTTGGACTAGAGGAGAGCGTGGGCATTTCAATAGGCTGTGTCAGACTGCCAACTGGCGAACTAGAACGGCCATTCCCCAGAGTAGATGAACTCTGAACACCAGCAAAAAGAGTTGCGCTAGGCACACTGGGCAGCGTCTTGGAGGAATCTGTCATTATAAACAAGCTTTTCTTTTTAGCTGAAGAGTCAGTTGAGGTGTGCAAATCTGGCCAGCCAGAAGCAATCTTGGAACCAAGGCCTGAAGAGGAAGAAGTAGAAGCTCCTGACTGCTGAGCTGAAGATGCAAAGCTACTGAAAGGGCTAAGTTCTGATTTTTCTGCAAATGCCAGAAAAGGGTTGGCGGGCTCTTCTCGTGACAATTTGGGAGGCTGTAAAAAGAGATTTTCGTGATTATCAGGAGTTCGTGTGCTCATGAGGTTTCGGGGAAAAGCCGGCGTAAGAGTAGGCATGGATTCCAGTGGTACTTTCCGTTCTGGAGGGGCGCCCAGCTGAGTTGCAGGATTAATTTCTCCAGTGAGGCCTTTACTTTTGCAGATTCCCAAACTCAGGTTCTCTGAACTTTTTTTTAATGAGTCCTGATTTGGGGATTCCTCGGTCAGATTTTCTGACAAAGTTGTGAAGTAGTTACTGGAGGGAAGATTCTGGGACATGCACTGAAAGAATAAGTTCTTTGATGGATCTGAATCTTGGACTTCATGACCAGTGTTACTACCAAAGGAAAATCCAACGGGTGCTTTCTCTGAAGCTACTACGCCATTGGATTGGCTTTGACCATCATCAAACACTAAAGGCTGAGATGCAGACGACTGCGTCATTCCAAATCCTGCAGGAGCCGATGCTGAATTTTGGGTATTCTGAAATGAAACAGTTAGGCAGCCAGTTATGTTCACCCCACAAAATCCAAATTTCACCATACTCAAGACAACTTCCCCAATATACTGGCCTTGCAGGTCTTAGCAATATATTCCACATCAAAATATATATATATTGTGCAAAAAAAATGGCAGGCTGCCCAAATGAATTTAGACTAACAAATCATTAAATCTATATACACAGGTGAAATTATTTTCACAAATATTTTGTAATTCTTTTCTAATAAAGAATGAATGATTCTGGACTTTTATTTCCATTTCTGAAACATTTAAGTATTCTGAAATAGTAACTTGTTTCCTTAAATAGTGACAGTAAACATCTGGTCTACCAGTTCTATCCAACTGGTCTCTTTTCTCCTACCCTGCCAAGTCCCTCCCCTTTTTGCAATTTTGTTACATTTTTTCTCTTTCAAAGGTAGGGAGAGGTCCAGATGGAACTGGCAAAGATGGATCTTGCTGACATTCTTTCAAAAATACCATCAAGATTTGTTCTGTTTTGCCTGAACTTCGTATTTCCTCCATGAAGGGAACAGAAGATGTAAGTGAAATCAGTAAGTTTATTTATTTTATTTATTATTTAAATTTATATACCGCCCCCTCTCCCTCCTCTCTATTGAGAGTTGCCTCTGCTTTCTTCAATAACTTCTCTAACGGAGGAAGAAGAGTACTGGATAAATTACTTCAGGATCAGCCGTATGTTCTGTGACCACAGAAAGGATAAAGGACATTCCATGCTGAACTGCCTTTATGTAAGGCAAACAAGGGCAAGACTAGGAGCAATAACTCAGTATATTGTCTTGCACACATAATTTTTCTCTGTGCAAAAGAAAAACAGACCACCATGAATTTGAATCCCATTTCCAGACCAGATCCAGTTCTCTGCTTGCTCCACATTGTAAAAAAAAAAAACAACCCTCCATAAACCATCTTCACCAAATAATTATATAACTTGTTTTTTTAAAAAAATACTTTTTACTAAGATAATCAACAATAAACTGGAGACTTTTGAGTTCCAGTTTCATTTATTGTGCAAATCAGTATCTTTTTTCTAATGATGTAAAAAAAGGATTCACTTGTATAGTTGCTCTTATTTTCTATCCACATACTGTATTTAGCCTTCTTTACTGTTGCAATTCTACAAAAAATCTGTTCCAAAATCCTATCATACATTCCCCCTTCATCTGTTTGTGACTCCATCAAAACTGAACAAACTTATTCAAAACTATGGTGTATGTATGTGTGTAAAAGCAAATTCAAAGTTGTAATGTATGTTTGTAACGTAACCTTTGATGACATGATATAAAATCCTAGCAATTCCCAAAAAATCTTAGCATTCAATATACGACAACAATTTACCTCTCCCTGGATCTGCGAATGGCCCGTTTTCTGCTTTTCTTGACCAGAAATTGCCGACAGGCCAGTATCTGAGACCTGTACAGTGGTTGGTGTTGTCCCAGTTGTAGAAATTACTGTGGGAGCTGCCGCTAGACCTTGACTGCTCTGTTCTAAGGATTTTGTCATCTCTTCACTTCCAGCTCCACTCAACAGAGCTTGCGCAGAAGCGGAAGAAAAGGAAGTGAAGGTTGTATGAGTGTCACCACCTACTGGTTCATCTTGGACCACAAGAGTTCGTCCATTCTCCTTTGTGTATGTGGCAAAGCGAATACTTCGATTAGCTGGAGAAACAAATGGGGGAAGTTGCTTGGTCTTTGGATCCAGAGTCATGTCACTGCTTCCTTTCCATACTCCTTTATTTGCCTCACCACCATCATTTCCATTAGTATCTACTTCGCCCCTCTCCTTTAGCTTCTTTGTAGCATGGTCACAACCAGTGTCAGAAGCATTTTTTCTTCGTCGTCCATCTTTCCCATCCACACACTCTCTCTTTTTTTTCCCTTTGGAGGATTTACCTGCCTTTAGGAGTCCCCCCTGTAATAGATAAAAACATTACACACCTCTCAACAAAGTCAGTAGAAATCAGTATTGTTATCTACCCAAAGATTTTAAAGAGATGTTGCTTAATGTTAAGGAACTTTAAACAAGTAAGATGCTTTAAATAATATTTAGAAAGTATGTTAAATAATAGATCAATAAGTAATTTGACATTCATTAATTTGCATATAATTCTATGCTTGCCAATTTAGGCTATGTTTGATTGAATTCCATACGGCTTATCCTTGTGTAAACGGATCTAGTTATAATTAGCAAGTCATACTTACATAAGTAAAACAAACAATTATCAAGGCTCTATTAAACTATTAGAATAAGATAACTACTTTGATTAATTCATCTATCAGACCAAGTCAAGCTTTATTTAAAATAGTTTATTAAATGAACCAGAACTGATTGGAATCATGCACTGCCCTTCTGAATAAACCCTAGCTTAGATATCACCATGACTGGGTTCATACAGTATAACTTGCAAAACCAAGCTCAAATAAATTGCAATATATGAGCCAGATCTTCTGAAAGTTAGCTGTATGCAGTTCACAAATCACATGCAGTCCCTAAAAGTCTCCAGTAGTCTATTGCAGAGACGCTTATCAGTCCCCTTCAACAGTCTTTGTTTCATCATATTCACTAGCATTGACAACAATGTTAATACTGAATGACAGAGACTCATTAGCCTCATCTATCTACAGTAATCTTCCCTGAATTAGGGAGAGGTGGAAGATTAGAATCTCCTAACAGGTGCAGAACAGTATGCACATCTGTGTGTAGCACGACCAGACCCACCTAGAGGTATTGGAGAGATAATGGAGCTCTAGTTACACACATTTATTTAGCTCACAACTGTTTATATCATGATTTACTAAAAGATGATACCTCATTCTGAATAGATGTGTCCATCACTACATGAATAAGTCGAGGATCTACTGACTTGATTTCACCAGTCTGTTTTTCATGCAATGAATCCAGAAACAAAAAGGGAAAAGAAAATCCAGTATTAGAAGAAAAAATATTGTTTACAAAACAGCAGTTAGCATCTGCAAAGTATGTCCTCAAGCTATGTCAACTTCTGTTTTGATATCTCATATCCTTATCATACTCATTGTTTTAAATGTGGCCTAGTATATGATGTGCTATCACTTATTTGAAAAGTATTCTGATTACGTATTAATTATATAAATCTAATATTAGGCATTGTAACTTGTATTAATGCTTTTCTTTTTATATAAGCATTCAAGGTGGCTGTAATTCTATCTCCCTCTTTTATATACCAAAGGCTATTATTTCTGAATAATCTGCTGTTATTCCAATTGCCTGAATCCAAACAATCTGAACAAAAATGTATCAGCAAATAAACTAAATATTTGACAGAACAAGGATACTAATGTGTGAGGTGAGACTTTGGATAGGCATATTCTTCTTCCATGACCATTTTTTATTACACAATCTTGGCAGCAGAGAAAACTGCTAAAGATTTTACAAATAGTTGATATAAAAATCCATGGGAAGAAGAGAATATATTTGAATATTCTGAATTTTTATACAAGCACTGAAACAGTTGGCAACACGTGGAATACAATGTCCCCAAACACTACCTATGAAATCCCAAAATAATATCTGTGATATGTTCTTGCATAAAATGAGATCTCATGGATGAAATGTGAGAGTTGACAATCTCACAATATTGTGGCTTTTTTTGTACCCTATCTTCAAAAGATACCAACATTTATTTATTGTGTGGTAACACATACAAGATGTTTAGCAGCACATCAAAAACCATATGCATGTTTTTAAATATATAGTTCTACTTGCAATATGTGGATTTTAGAAAATTGAGAACCTAGAAGCTATCTAGAAGCTATAAATTCAATAAATAAATTTCCATTAATCTCATTTTTTTGGAACAAGCATTACAAATCTTGAAACGGATGGTTAACTCTGACAAACTGAGCCTTGAACTATGGAATGAGGATGCACAGAATGAATTCATAATAGATCACAACCTATATTAGATCATCCAGAAACTGGAAAATTGGACATGACTGATCTCAAGTGTCTACCACATGCACATGGAAGTCCACTCACAGATAAAGTTGACCTTCAAATTTTTATAAAAATACCAGAAAAAAAAGTGCCATCCATGTTTTGGTTTCAAATCTGAAGGTCGCTATATCCATGAGTATATACAGGAAATATGGATACTTTTGAAAAGTATTACTACACTTGCAGGTAAGCCAGTCAAGTTTTGCATTTGGCACTTAAAATGCATTTGGCACTTAAAATTCTTGGCTTATCTGCAAATATATACCTTAGTTTTCATGTCTGTGGCCTTGTGAGAACTTGGGCCATCATACAAACACTGAAAAAGCAGAAGCACTAGAGGTTTGTGGAATGATCTGCTTTCAATGTTTTTCCCACCAAGCCATTTGCACTGTCATGGTGGAGTTTCTTAATCCTTGTTAACACAAGACTCAAGTGTATGTTCTTTGCCCAGGCATAATAAGGACAATTTATGTACATCCAAGAGAAGGAAGTTTATCTAGCAATGTTGGTGCTTACAAAACAGGACCTTCAATAAATACAGAAAAAAGTACACAACTAAATCTTAAATAAATTAATCAAGAAATAATTACGATAAAATGAACACTTAGAGAGACCAAAGAAGAATAGACAACCTAAGGGGAAGCCATGACTAGGAGCATTTGTTGTATGTAAACATGCAGGGCATCCATTACAAAATTAAGTTTTGTTATGATCCAAATAAAGAGTACTCACAACTGCAAAACTTGGAGATTTCAATGCAGTACAAAATTAAAATCATTTCAAGGACCAAAAAACAAGTTACAGTTATTAATAAATGTGAATATATGTATACAAACATACTACAATTATAGTAAGTATAATTTACAAGTTTACCATGCTCTTAGCACAAACGTTTTCTTAAATAAGTAAAACAATTAGTCATCAAAAGACTATTAGAGAAAGTATCAACTTTGTCATACAAACAAAGCAGGGAGATCATCTGTAACATCCTGTTTAGTAAACTGAAATTAAGAATTTGGAAAAACTTCACACCTCAGTCAAAACCACTTCCATCAGACGTGTGAGAGGATCTTGACAACTCACAACTGCAGAGACCCAGCTGATTTCCTCTTCAGGCTGATACACCTTAACTCTTTGACCCTGTACACTGTAAAGTCCTGGAAAAGAGTTCCACATGATCATGTAAGACAGAAATAATTTTTTCCCAAAGGATTTAATAGGAAAAAATCACCCTAAAAAGAAGTGCTTATTTCTTACTACGTACTTACTACACATAAGAAGTAACAAAGTAAGTCTAGAAAGGAGATCAGACTGAGTAAGAGAATATGATTGCCTGAGAAAAAGCTTCTTCTTCTATACATTTCAAATATTCTTTAATACTGCTTGGCCAAAAGACGACAGCGAGTGAAGAACAGGTTTATAATGGAAATCATGATTCTTCAGATAACTTAATCCCAAGATATTTAGGACTTTTAAAGATCATGACCAGTATTTTGGACTATTCCCTAATAAAAAATCTCAATCCTAATATTTTGAACCAGCTGAAACTTTCCAACATTTTTCAAAGGAAGCTCCGAATAAAGATAATTATAATACTCTAAAATGCACGTGTTCCTGAAGCTTGAAAGAATGGATGCATGTGCTCACTAATAATAGCTTCTGGACACATTTAATACTTCAACACAGAGATTTGAAACTCGAATTATGTTACATAGGTAACATAAAAGGGAAGTAAAGGCCCAAGACCAAAAGAATCTAAGCCTTACATATTGATATATTGCCTATATTATCCAGGAGCACCCTATTCAATGCTCTGCAGATATCAGATTTACTTCTAAGGCTGTGAATATTGAAACCCATTTCTTGGAACAGCAGAAAACTGCTTCATGTGATGCAGAACAATAGTTGATTAATTTGGGGGTTTTACTTGAGAAGCCTGAAACATAAGAAACATTTCAAACAAAATGAGGCTTTAAATGGCACTTATCAGTATAAACTAATTGACATCAAAATCAAACATATTTTTAAAAACCTTATTGATCTTACCTCTGCTAAAGATCTCTTGAAGCTTCTGATCACCAATCAATGCATTGACAGCTTCTCTTAATAAAGGCTGTTGTTGGAGAAGTTGGCTTTCTGTTGGCATCTGCCAACATGTTTTTAATATGAAAAAATAGATGAGAAATAAGACAAAAATATGAGTAACACCGCAAAACTTGTTCATAGATAACGATAGGAGTCCAAGTTTTAGAACTGCTTCTTAGGTTAAAGGTTACTTTGGTTCTGCTCCTTCTCTCAAACATATTGTAAATGTTTTGATAGATATTTTTGCCAAACACAACCTTAGAAAAATAGAACAGGTAGACTGATGAATTTATCTACAACCTTTATGCTGCTTTAATTTAGGGGTAACAATATGTGTTAAAGCCTTTCCACAGCATATACCCTAAACTGAAAATCTTGCATCTACATTTTACTTGCTTGTAGGCAATCCATTCCCCAAAAAAAGCTCATGGTAGATAATAGAAACAAAAAATAATAATTCAAAATCTCAAGTACCCCACATAAAAATGTGACAAATGAAAACATAAACTTTAAAGATTAAAAACTCACAAATACAAATGCCACTTGCACGCCCCACTATACCACACCATCTTCCTGCATCACAGGAACATTCTCATTAAGCTCAAGAGGGATGAAACTTATCCGATCTCTACTGGGTGGGTGGGTGGGGATTACTAAAAATGCCTGTTTCTGAAGATTTTATCAGTTGATGGTTTGATAGGAATGGGATTTAGAGACTGTATTTGATCTTGTTAAATGGACAACTGAATACAGAAGAAAATGCTTCCACAGCTAGTCAAGTCCAGAGCCATGTATAGTTTTAAAGGTGACCACCAGCACTCTGAACTACATCCAGAAGCCAAATGGCAACCAGTGCAACTCCCAAAGCAGTGGAGACAACAAGAATATCGGGCCATACCCATTACTGCCATACCACCAAATTCTATAACACCTATAGCTTCCAAATACTTTCCAAGAATAACCTTATAAAGAATTAATTACTATAATCAAAACAGGTAGACCATACGTGATTTTATTTATTTTTTATTTTATTTATTTTATTTTTATACCGCCTCTCTCCCGAAGGACTCATTAAAAGAAATGGTAGAACAGAATCATTAAAGAAAAGATTTAAAGGAGGGACAAAATGAAATAAGAATGATAAAAAATTATTTTTAAAATTATTTTAAATAATTAAATTGAATTGTTGAATTGTCCTGTGGCAAGTTGGCTGAGGTGAGTTGTCCCATTCTGTGGGACCTGTCCATTCACGCAGATGTTAAAAAGGAGTGGATAGAGGACAAAAGCCTGAGGAATTCCATAAAGTAGAAATCTCCTCTTTCATCATCATTGAACAGAAATCTCCTTTGAAAAAAGAGATGAATGACTGCAAGTGCCCTACACTCTAATCTTTCTAAAAATGGTCCAGAAGGATAACTTGGTCAATGGAATCATGTCACTAAAAGATCAAGGAGGCTTTGCCTGATAAAGGTATCTTCAAAGGTCATCAAGCATGACAAATGTAGTTTCTGTGCTTTATACCAGCACAAAACCTGATTGCAAAAAATCCAAATAATCTGCCTCTTCTAGGATTCTCTGCAATTTTAGAGTCACTTTCTTCACAATATTTCCTACAAAAAGAAAGGTTGGAGGCAGATATAAGGTTGACTAAGTGAGAAATACACTACAGCCACCTTCAAGGGTGATGGAAATATTCCCTCACTCAAATGAAGCATTGATACTTGCTCAAATCCAACCCCTGCCATCTCATGAAAGATCCAATTAGAAGTAGTGGAGATGATACTGCAGAGGACCCTATCTCAGGCCTCAGAGACTCAAAATGACCCCAAATCATTTCACGACAAGGCTCCAGTCATCTCCATTGGCATGGTCCAGCAGGACTCCAGCTCCTCTTGGATTTCACTGGTTCAGTGGTTTTGTCTTCCAATATGTGAAAATTCTTCACAGGCCCTTGGCAAACTTCCTTCCCTAAAAAGAGAACTACTGAATCTACCCTCCCAGAGTGTGGCCAGCTGATATTCTCCTTCTAGCCAATACTTAAAAGAGTAGATAGCCAGGAAATACTCCTCCAAAACATCCTCATAAGTGATCCAGCTGACACAAAAAGTTTTTGCAGTAAAATCTGGCTGAAGAACTTATAATTTAAAGCTAATTCTAGGTCAGGAGCCATAAATGCACATCACCTATAACCTTCACCTTTCTTGAAATTCCCATCTGCTCCCACTGTTGGTAGGCTCAAGTTTCTAAAAGAGTGATGGAGAAACAGCCAAAATAGTGACCATAAGACTAAGGCTATCCAAGCTCGGCTTGGCCTCGGCAACATTTCAGGAAATATCCTCTAGGTGAGACTTATCACTCAAGTTATGGTGCCATGCTTTTTCCTAGTAAGCAGGTTGGCCAATACATTCCATGTTTTGTGTTATAAGAACACTGCCAACTATTAGCTGGGAAGTTGTCAGGTGTTCCAACTCACTAAATATGTTCAAAACCCAAACTGTGGTATTAGTCCTACTCTTCATCCTCTGACACATTATTAGAGTCATTTTAACTCTTGCACTTCTTCAAAGCATTCTGATTGAGGTGCCATAATTTATTGACATTTAAGCTTTTAAACTAAAGAAGTTTGATTTCAGTGAAAACCAGCCTAACAAATTGCAACATTATATAAGCTTTTCCAGCACAAACAAATGTTAAAGCAGCCTCAAACATCAATTATTTAACATGTACTAAAAAGAATCACAGAATAAAACTTAGCAATCTTTCACAGTAGACCAGGTCACGAAGTGGATAACCTAAGAATTGAACTTTACTAATACAGGCCGCCTTTCTCCTTCCCTCCCTCCTATACCAAAGAATCAAGGTAAGGTTATCTAGAGCTCTTTCTCATGTTTTTCTGGGTTATGCTGGTACTTCACTAACAGTTACCATATATTTTCATTAAGGCTTCTCCAAATATCTCTACAAAGTTGCACTATTTCTTACCCAACTGCAATAGCACTGATGTGCTTTGTATTTTTTTAAAAAAGACTAAATAGTAAAATTCTACAGTTACTTCTGGAGACATCTAAAATAGGGTTTAAAATAACTTTTCCTTCACAGATCTCCATTTCACTGCAAAGGTGGCTTATCATGCAGCATGATAAATCTGAGCAGTACTTTGCCTAATTACTGCATTCCCTTTATTCCCAAATAAGGTAGCATGATGGAAGAAAATTGAAGACAGAGCTCAATTAAAAATCAAACTCATATTGCCTTCATATTAAAATCATGACAAATAAAAGGTGTACAATTCTGGACTAACTTACCTGAAAAAGATGTAATCCAGTAGCATCAGACAGGAATCTCAAGTCTCGGTCTACAAGAGATTCTACTGGAACCACAGACCCTAAACCCAGCTTATCTACCAAAGGAGTGAATGTCTGAGAATAAAAACAGAACAAAAATAGCAATATGCATTAGGAAGACCGCACAGGTACATACAAATACACAATGCTCTCTACTTTCAAACAAATTATTTTTAACAAGATCAAAATTTTGTTTGAGAAATATTTTCGCCAGCTGAAAGGAATTATACAATTTTCTTTAAAATTGAAGGTGACCATGTTTTCATCCAAAAGTAGTGTTTTTCAATGTATAAGACACACTCCCCCACCCCCAAGTGGGTGAAAATGTCCGCCCACCCATTTTTCTGCCCGAAAAACAGACTGAAAAATGGGCCAAAAAACAGGCTGAAAATGGGGCGTGCGGAGGCAGTGATAAGCCGCAGCAATCCCCACAGCCTGGAACAGCTGATTGCCGGTATTCCGGGAGACAAATCCAACCGTCAAACAGCTGCTCCTGAGAAATCAGGCTGTGCTGAAGCTGACCAGGCTATTGGCTGTTTGCTGCAAGGAGGCAAATTGATGGGAGGCAGAGGCAGATTTTTTCCCCTTGTATTCCTCCCCAAAAACTAGGTGTGTCTTATACACTGAAAAATATGGTAATATGCTTAGTTTTTTACATAGGGTCAATATAGTACGATATCAATACTTTTAAAATAACTTCATAATACAGATTGTCCTAATTTATGACCAAAATTGGGATGGAATTTCCATCATTAAGTTGGTGTGCTTGTAAAGTGAGATATCATGGGATCAGACTGAGTTATTTTGGGAATCTTGGTTCTCCTCGTTGTAGTCATTAAGCGAGAATTGCAGGTCATTCAGTGAGTATCCATGCCAATCCAACCCATTCTGAGTTTGGTCCTTCCCAGCCCAGAAGTTGGACTATCTATCTATCTATCTATCTATCTAGTCTCCAACTCATACCCACCCTTATCTCCCCCTGCTCCTAATCTCTGTCACTTTGGCAACCCTGCACTTTAACTTGTGGGACAGGAAGCAGGATAGCAAGCAGCCTCAGAACCGCAGGGTTCTGCAGCTGCTTGCCATGCAAAGGCACACAGTTTTGGGGCTGGAAGAAAGGACAGAGATTGGAGGGAGAGAAAGGCAGGTTGAGGAGTTGAAGGGTCCCTGCAGTTTTAGCACAGAGGATTGCCAAGTGCTCAGTTTGGTCACATGACCATAGGGGCACTGCAATGGCTGTAATTTCAGGCTCAGGTCATAAGTCATTTTTTTTCAGTATCATGTAATTTTGAACAATCGCTGAATGAATGCTTCTAAACCAAAGAACTAGCTGTAGGGTAAAAAGTTTCCATTGCAGGTTTTTTTTTTTTTTAAATCGGTAAGTTTCTCTCACTACAGTCTAAATCCATATTTTCAGCCAAAAATTAACCCAAAAAACAAGTAGTTTTTACGTCTCATATAATAAAATCTGATATTACATAAGTTGCTTCAAATTAAGTATAACAAATGGTGAAAGTACTCACCAATGCAGGCCAATGTTCAACTGACACTCTGGTTCCTTGCAGCAAAACTGGTTCACTTCTAGGAACCCAAACAAGGGAACCTTCGAGCATCAAAACTATAACTTCTTCTGCGTGAACTTTTACCCAAGCATGTTGCTTCCAACTGCACCGATCAAATTCCACAAATATCTGCAAAGGATCCCAGAATGTGCTCATTCAGATATAAATGCAAACAGTTATTTTATGCCAAGCTGTCATACAGTATATGTATTCCTAAGAGTGTCTAGTAACATCAGCTTAGCTTTTCAACCTAGACTCTATTTATGTACGGTACTTAGCAGTACAATCCCCTTCCCTTGAGACGTACAAACATATTGAGAGAGGGCACCACAGACTGGTATGAGAAACAAGCCATCTTCCAAGCCACCTTTTTCAAAGGTGCACAGAGACAGTCTACTCTATCCTGATAGCAATGTAGTTGTGGACAGTAGAAACAAATGCCAAACAATCCCACTGTGGGGAAAAAAAATAATTTCCTCTTCCAAGCCTTTGATTGGCTTCTCACCCAGAGTTTAAAATACTTTGTTACCTAATAGGAAGCTCTGGAGAAGGTACACAAAAGTTGGTGAAATTGCTACGATTCTTTACAATTCTTCTTGCAATCTGCAGAGACTGCTACAAGTAGGAATTTGGAATCCTGAAGTTTAAACTCAATTATTTAAATGGATTGTTCTAATTCTATGATACGCAAGCCCCTTTCCAACAAAAAGTTCCAGGAATAACATAAAGATTTCCCCATCTATCTGTTCCTTTAACCTTCATACTCATCAAAGGAGTCAAAGAAAAAGGAAGGCATTTTAATAGTAACTGTTGTCTTTCATTAAAACACAAGGTAAACTGAGTTCTTTGGAGTAACAAAAGTATTGTTTCCAGACATTCCACGGTACAGATCAAGGCAACACAGTATGCCAAATCCTGGGCCCTCTGATTTAATATGAGACATTAAACGGAAAAGTGAATAAAGTATGTTTGTTGTCTGTATTTTCAGACCATGAAAAGAAAAGATAGAACAAAGAGTTTGATCTTGATCTAGGAATAGGCAAGCAGCCAGGATAGGAATTTAAATATACAGGGATTGAAGTTAGTCAACAGTTAACTTGGGAAAGCAATTACAGTCATCTTTAACAGAACAGAACAGAACAGAACAGGGCACATCGTTTTTCTTGAGAAGTGTGTCTTTGCAGTGCTGTTCAGAGAAGTGTTTCAACTTGACAGATCATCTACAACATACAGTGTAAGGACTACAGCAGCGAATATACAGGACAACAGGCAGAAGATTAGCAGAGCCCATCCATGAACTCCAATTATCAGTCAGAAGACATGATTGAAAACTCTATAATGCATATACGCAAAATCATACATTCTGTCAAATTCCGGCATCACGGCAGAGTCACATGACCTATTGGGACTTTTTTCCTCTTCGCTATATCAGGTGGGGGCAGAGCCAGCACGTGACACATCCGTCCCAGGAGTTTGACAGCCCTGAACTATGGTTAAGTCTTTCCAGGCATTGTGAAATTAAAGTTTTCATCAGGTCTTTTGACTGCTAGTTGGTGTTTGTGGCAATAGACTGAATACATTGGGAAAAAATGTAAAAAGTTACTGCATTTTCTTCCACCTAAAAGGTAGTTGATTAACTCCATTAACAGGTTAGAAATAAAAACAAAGGCTTTGAGACAGAGAAATCTAATCTTAGACATACTGAATTTAAGACACAAATAACAGAAAAATACCACAAAATAGCTGGAGACAGACCTCAGACTGGCATGAATTACCTGTACCAATTGTACCTTATATCTAATGTTAAGATATAACATTAACCTAAATTTTCAATTTTGAATTATTTTATATGTTTTCATTAAAAATGTCTATTCTTAAACATCACATAGATTTATGAGCTGAACTGAGATTTATTCTTGATTTACAGAACTGTAATTCTGTACCTAAATACAATATTATTTGCATTATATTGCCTATCTGAAAATTGTTATCAAGACTGAATTACCATATATTCATTCCAAAAATGTAAAATTATGACCTAAAATGTCCTTTCCCCTCAATAAATTTTCTTATCTCTCCCATAAGAAAAGTCTGAAAGTTTAGTTTTTAGTTTCATTATTGTATCTCTTTATTATTGTGTCTGCACTTAAAAGTTTTATGTTCTAACTTTTTTGAAAATGAAAATACAAGAGCAATGTTTCAGTAACATATTCAAATGCCATATTTAACAAGAAAAATGCTATTGTATTTGTAAATGTTTGCAGGAAATTTTTTTCTTATGCAATTTCTTAAAGCAAATAAGAAAAAGAAAGTTGGATTTTAAATATAAACATTAGATGTAGACTTAAGCAAATTATGTATCAAGTTACCTCTAAAAGCAAAAGACAATTACAGGTAAACTGATAAAGAAATACTGATTCTACTATTTCTCAACTTCACGACATTTGCAGAACACCATTTTCTACATAGTGTTCAATTATGAGCTGATCCCATGGTCAGCTCATAATCAACAGATAGCATTCCAGGTTGTATTCTAAGATCCTGTGCTGACCAACTAGCACCTGTGTTCACGGATATATTCAACCTCTCCCTA
>JAEANM010002214.1:0-25149 GCA_017656035.1 Myanophis thanlyinensis
ATAATTATACATCTTCGTTATAAATTTATCTTCGTTGCCTAGTATAATTTGATCTAAAACATGAGGAGTTCTCTGTATTCCATATTTTTCTTTGTCTTTCTTGTATCTCGTTTGGATTTGTATATATGGCCAATATAGCAATCATTTTCATCCAGATGAAACAAATGAGCAAAACATTGTTCTCTCTTTCCTACAGTGCCATTATGACTGGTTCCTATAACAACTTCTTTAGGATGTTTGACCGGAACACACGGCGAGATATTACATTAGAGGCCTCAAGAGAAAGTAGCAAACCTCGAGCCATCTTAAAACCCCGGAAAGTGTGTACAGGTGGCAAAAGAAAGAAAGATGAAATCAGTGTTGACAGTCTGGACTTCAATAAGAAGATCCTTCATACAGCATGGCACCCTGCAGAGAACATCATTGCTGTAGCTGCAACCAATAACTTGTATATATTCCAAGACAAAATTAATTAAAGACGGCATATTTGAGGACAGAGTTGTCGTCTTGAATAGTTAAGCTCTGTTGTTTATCTGTCAGAGATGGCCTTGTTGTCCTTCCAGTAAAGAACATTGATGCACTTATTTCCCTTTATAGGCAAAGGAGAGAAACTGGCCTGGACTTGAGTTCGTGGTGTATTTCTGCCTTCAGTGAGGGGGGACATGGAATTGATTTTTGTAAAAAAGGAAAGCCCACTGGAAGCAGAATTGATGGACAATACTTAATAAAAGTCAATATTAAAAAAATGTAATTTATTTAAGTCTGAGCCTTCCTTTCCAGTTGATAGACCAAAAATCTAACACCCAAGAAACAAATTGTCATAAAAATGTAATTTCTATCTCACATGCTCTTTATCTGCTGTAATATTTGGGCCTTTCAGAACATATATTTGTGCTTTATGCCTGTAAACATTCTTTCTCTGGCCTTCATCTAAGCTTTAGGTGTTTCTACCTTTGAGCGTATAGGTAAGTCTAGAGTCAGGTGTGTAGACAGGTTTTTCATGTATATTTACTCACCAACTGTATCTATAACCACACCTTCTGGTGTAAACCACTTAATAAAAATAACAAACTATAAAAAAGTGTTTTTAAATCTGAAAGTATGTATTCAGTCTTTTTTATTGCATGTATTGAGATTGTGCAAGATACTCGATGGAAAGATTTGAAAATAGTTTGTCCCAAAAATATTTATTATACAAAATGAGCAGTTTTTGGGTGATGTCCTACTGCTTCAAACTCTAAATTGAAATTTGTATTCAGCTGTCGTCTTTACCCTAGTTTGTATTGCTTTTCTATGTTTAAAAGATATCATATGGTATTCACAAAAGAGGTGATGTGAAAAACAGCCCGTTTACTTACATGTAGCCTTAAATATAATGGGCCATGTACATCAGAACTTTCAATAATCATTGTTTTGGTTAATAGTAAATATGCTTTACAATTAATGGTAATGTGCATACATTAATGTGCATTACATTTTTTACCCTTAGTTCTTTGTTTTCAAGATGATTTTTTAAAATACTAAACTAGGCATAAGCAGATGCAAGCATATTGCCCCTGAAGCTCAACCTTGTATGTTATTAAAATTAATTATGCCAAACACAGGAGCACATTTAGATATATTTCAACTCTTAATCTGGGCCTGTGGCACCAGGAGACCTAGACCTGGTTGTCTTAAGGCTGATGTGGAAATGTATTATAGAATGCTAAATTTCCACTAAGAATGGGGTCAAAGAAAATACATCTCTTTTATGATACTTTTTTCATAGAAGTAGGAATAACTCCCAGTATTTCACTGTAAACGTCTCTGGGAGTAAACCTAAGAAATAGCAATGGGCACAATTTTGATAGATTATCTTTCACTTTCTGTAAAGTTAACTGCTGAATGTGCCTATGAATTCCCCCTTAAAATTCAGGCCCTTTGAGCTTCCTGAAGATAAGATAGGGTGATTTGTTAATGCTCTAAATTAAATGAAGGTTTAATATGATTATTCTAAGTATGAGTATGCAAGAGGAATGTGTCCCTGATCCTGTCCTGTCAATGTTCATGGAGTGCCACTCGTCCTCAGAATCTAACACCAATTTGGTGGATCTAAAAATAAAAAAATCATATACTGTACATCAGTTGTGACACTATTTGCAAATCTTGAAATGTGGAACCAATAGGTCATTTAACCATTAGATTGACTTTGTTCCCTCCCTGCCTTCCTGCAAAACAAATACAATGGGTTTGTATATAATTGTTCTATTATTTTGATCAAAAAGTTTAATAAATTTTAAATGTTTACCTGAATTTGTACTGTGTACTTTAAAACTTTTTCAGTTTTTTTTTTCTAAATGTTTATAGCAGGTAGCGGTCAAGAATAAGTTAATTTGATTCTTATTAGACCTGGTTCTCATTTGTATTTTGCATGGAAATACAAATGGTCTACTTTTTCCTCCTGTACTCTTGATTTTAAATCCTATTTTTAACATGTTTACGTGATTATGCATATGAAATGTATTCCATCCTACCAAAGATCATACATTTACAATGTTGATATTGTTTATATCCTATTGTTAATTATAAATTAGCAAATCAAAACTTCAGAGATTGTTAATATTTTCAGTCTGAATGACTCCATCAATCTCTTCTATAGACATCAATATTAAGGCAAGGGTGTCAAATTCAAGGCCTGTGGGCCAAATTTGGTCCACGGGGTGCTTAGATCTGGCCTGTGAGGCTGGCCTGGAAACGGCAAAGGACCAGCCCGTGGTCCTGCCAGCAAAAATGGAGAAATTTTTACCCTTTTGCATTTGTGCATGCAAGGGACAGGAAAGAAGAAAAGACAGAAAAAGATGGGAAAGGAAGGAAAGAAAAATGGGAAGGAAGAATGAAGAGGAAAGGAAAAAGGGAAGGAAGATTATAATGAGAGTGAGGGAGGGAAGTCCTGCCTTGGCCACTATAAGTGCCTCCCAACACAAGTCTCATGTCATGCCGGCTATGTCCACCCTTTGCCCTCCCATCAGGTTGTCAAAAAACCCTGATGCAGCCCTCAGTGAAGTGGGAGTTTGATAATCCTAATTTAAGGAGTTCAATGGATGAAAATTAAGCATTTACTGTTTTATTGCAACCATCCCTTTTCTTAAAGGCCTTTTTTTACATTGTGCATAAAACTGAGCAGGTATTGACGACTTCTACATTTCTGATTGGATTAATTTTAACTATCTGGCTCTTCATTATTTATGACAGATTTTCTTCTCATGATTATTCATAGCCTATGGAGACTTCACCGCTGCTTTGTGATTGCTTCATGATTGCTTCGCCTCATTGTAAGTTTCCAATTTATGTTCCCAAATAAGAAATTGGATACTCTATAAAGCAAAGTATCGTACTCTTACCATTAACCCCACCATCGCCTTATCAGTGAGATAAGTGGCATATATTTAATAAATACAAATAAAACAGTATTGGGCTATAGATGTTTTTAGAGTAAAAAATGGGAACTTTAGATGTGTACTCTACTTACTAGGAAAAAAAAGTAAAGTGTGGTGAGTGATGCAACAAGCATCTTTTGCTTGTTTAGAAGATTTTACTGGCTGCAGCTAACTATTTTGACACAGGGTAGAATCCTGTGAGGCAATTATAGGAGTCTTATTAAAACTGCTCTAAAAATTCAAGATGGATATATTTGTTTGCTTATGCTTCAGCCCTTTATTTTCTAAGGTGGGCACATCTGACTTCAATTTCCAAAGAGGACATTTGAAAATAACCCCAGAATAACATTTATTTAGTTTCATCACACATTAGTGAATTCAAAATTCAAAAGCAACATAAGTTTACTCACTCCCTTTATTGGTTTAGCACAGCAACAACAAAAACATGGACATTTGATGCACTATTTTACAGCTTACTGATTTGATAAAAAGCTGAAAAATAACCATTTTATACACTCACCATTTATCTGACCTGGTAGCCAGTAGTGACATTGTCATACAACTATTGTACCCACTTTGATTCATTAAAAAAAAGTGAAATCAGCAGTACAAATGTGATCACACGGTAACTAATTGAAGAACAAGCAATTTTTTAATAATATTGGCTAATTTACTAGATTGAGACAAATCCCCATTTCATAAGTCTATGTCGGCTTCCAGTAAATGAAAATTAAAAGAACCAAGTTTCTCTCTTCAGATGATGATGTATTTATTTAATATGCAATCACCAAGATAAACCTACTGGTCTCTGAATCATTAAGTCAGCCCATCAACACAACTGCTATCTATTTGAGCCTATGTATTTGAAACCTAATAAAACTTGTGATGCCTCCACCTATATAAATATATAGCAACTATATTAATGGTAAAATATAGCCAAGTTATTCAGTTGATCAAATAGCATTACTCCAAATGATGCCAGCTTGTGAAAGATGTGTGGACTTCATTTCCCAGAATTCCCCAGCCAGCCATGCATTCTGGAAATTGAAGTACACACATTTAAAGATGCCAAAGTTGAGAAGCACTGCAATAGGATGATCCGAGGGGCATAGTATCAGTCATTCGTTTCAGTTCTAACTCGAGCATAAAATAAATCACGTAAGAGCAAAATTGGTGTAAGAAAAAAAGTACGTCAATACTACAGAAACACAATATAGGTAGATCCTAATCATGCCTCTTCCAGGCATCCTGCAACCACCACCCCCACAAAAAGCAAAACAAACTTTAATTAGTGAGTCCATAATGGCAGAATATTCAGAGTCAAAAAATAAAAAAATACAACAGCTGCCATTGCATGATTAAAATCCCACTCCCTTAACCCAGCATACATAAAAAAGGGGTGGGGTTTTGTTTTAATGGGTACAGCTGCTACATCTTGACTTTTTAACTGATATTCTACCCTCTCTTGAGAGAATAGCTATGAAAGTACTTAATCAAACCAGCCTTTTCCCAATGCTGTTCCATGCTGTGACCCAGAGACTGCCTTGACACACAAGGTAAGGCATTTTTTTTTAAAAAAATGACACTTTATTGAATAAGTTGTACTGTCTGGTTTATACATCGTGTTAAATCCTAATCGAATTCTCATCTTTTATTATAACTGATGAACAATAAGACCTTTAAATAAAAGTCACAGGCTACAATGCACTGTTTTCATTTATGCACGAGTAAATCTCAAGTCTTACTAGGCTGGAACCAGGCAGTTAAAATGTATAACGAAAGGCCTTAAAACAGGGGTCTTTGCTTTGCTGGCTGAGGAATTCTGGGAGTTGAAGTCCACAAGTCTTCAAGTTGCCAAGATTGGAGACCCCTGCCTTAAAACAATGCCAGCTCAATGCTGAGCTTGCAGATTTAATTGTGGCCTTTGCTCATAGCTTTCAGCATAAGGATAGCCACCCTTAAAGTATCATTTTCTTTTAGCGGTTATTGAAACAATACTGAGAACTGAGCATAGGCCTTGTTCATTTCGTCCCTAATCTTTGTAACCCGCAAGGTGTGGGGAAGCCTGGTGGCCTACACCGCTACTCATACTTTGCTTAAGAATAGAGCATGGAAATCATAGAGGACATTTTTCAGACTAGAAATGAACCTTCCTTAACTTTTCTGCCAGATACTATGATTCAATGTTGAACATGTGGAAGGAATGTGTGGATAAAGTCGGACATCTATGCCTTGTCATTATGCTCATTGTGTTTCCATTCTATATAATAGGGGTCTGGCTTGCTGCACATCTAGAATAAAAACATAGCAATGTGCAGGAGAGGAAAAAAGCCATGCTCTCGCTCTCTCTATTCCCAATCCTTGCGCATCTACAGCAGAAAGAAAGAAAAAACCGACATGAAAAAGGTAAGGCGACAAAGCAGCACCTGACAAATGACTATTTCTTCTGTAACTGCCATCGTTCACCCTGAGTAAATTCCTATGTATTCCCAGAGACCAGACCAATGGCTAACAGCTACAGCATTTGTGATTAAAAAGGCAGACCCAGCTACCCCACTACGACTCGTTGGTGATGACTTAGGATATTAAGCAGTGCCTTGTAAGTCAGAGACGAGAGATTTCTGTTTATCAGCCAAGAGGGGAAAACAGAATGGCTAAATGGCTAATGCTATTTTCCCACAATGAATTTATTGGAAGAAATTGCTCGGGGCTTCCTTTCTTGCAAGTTTTCTAACCACATAATTTTGGGCTGACTGACAAAAATCAGATTATGTATTACTAAACCATTGTCCCAATAGTTGCATACAGACTATCAATGGAAACAGAAAGAAAAGGTTCCATATTAAGACATACATTAAAACACTTTGCACTGATTCAGGTTTATATTTTAAAGCATCTCACTAATTCATTTCATCTCAAGTAGCAAAAGTGTACTCTTAAGAAATGTAAGGCCATTCTACTTTTGTTGACCATAGCTTGCTTTCTTTTTTTTTAATTACAGTGGTGTCTTTTTTACAACTAATCATTACGAGTCTTTTCACAACTGGACAAAAACAAATTGTACATTAATTTCTTCCCAGATGTTCATAGTATTTTTTTTTTTTTTTTTGCTATACTGTTCATTCTTGCAATAGCAACAAAGAAAAATTTTCAAGCAGGGATAATGAAATGTGGGCCACTGCGCATGCTGAACAACATTTTCCAATATCCTTTGCTACTGACCCAAAGTTGGTGCTTCCTGGAAGTTATAGTTTTGGTTCTCCACTCCTGATCTAAGCTACACTATATTAAATCGTACAAATAGGAATTTACATATAAGAGCAGTTGAGTAGTTGGGTATGCTTCCTTTCCTTTTGCAAGAGCCCTTTATGCAATAAAACATACATCGCCATATGATTATACATTTGGAAGTTTCTTCTGTTCGATTCACCACTTTATAATGCCTGGATGAAGTTTGTCATGATTTGCAAAAGAGATGAATTCATTTCTTTTTACATGGAGCTGCTGGAAGCTGTGATTGTCAACCGTTTTCCAATATAAATCCTGAAACACAAAAACAACCAGTATGAATTCTGCTGAATTTGAACTGCAGTTGCATTTTTCAACCTCACTTCTTTTCTCAAGAACGTCAGTCAGTTATAGACACAAACCACTCAAAAATGAACTACATTGGTGTTTTTTCAATTTTGGTAGCTTTAAGATGTGTGGACAACAATTCTCAGAATTGGCCAGCCAGCATTCCCAGATTCTAGATTTTCAAATGTAATTGTTCAAAATCTTCCTTGACCTACTGCACATTAGAAGCATAATATAAAAAAATCCATATCAGTCCAGGTGATACTGCTGGTGGTCCTTGACTTATGATCTATCACTTAGTGATCATTCAAAGGTATGATAGATTCCCCCCCCCCCAAAGGTATATATGACTGGGTTTTGAAGTTCTAATGGCTGCAGTCACCTGGTCCCATTTTGGATGCTTGGCAGCTGCCTGCATTTACAACCATTTGCAGTGCCTCATGGTCACATCACTGCAATTTATGGTTTTTGCCAGAAACCAGCATTTCTTTCGGTTTCCAGCCAAAAATGGTCCTTGGGTTCAATGGGTTTACTTAATGACCGCCACAGCAAAGCAGCTTAACAACTGTTGCATTTGTTTGCTATTGTGATGTCCGTTTAACAACCGCAGCAAAAAAAGATCATAAAATCAAACATGGTGACTCACTCAGCAACCAGCATGACTTACAACTATAATTCCAGGTGCAATTATAGTTGTAAGTCGAGGGTTACCTGTATCAAATCATGTTTTCCACCGATTTTACATTCATTTGTATGCTCATTCTCTAGACCTGTAGTTTAATTATGAACAAATGAATTAGGTCATTTCATAAACCTTCGAATGTATGAGTAACAACCATCTTTGACCTGCTTGCAAAACTACAACAGTACACAAGAGTCCAATGATTGGTCTTATAAACAATAGCAGACTTGTGAGGTTGTACAGTGCAACAAATGGTGTGACTGATATTTGAGAGGAAGACTCTGAGTGGATTCTCACCACACTTGGAGCCATAATGTAGTTATGTTTTTAGGATTTAAGACTGTGTGTACATATGGACTACAAGGATATGCAAAGTAGGGTACGAATAACCTGCTAGCTAAATACCATATTTTTTGCTCCATAAAATGCATCTAAGTTTAGAGGAGGAAAACAAAAACAAAATATTGTTCCTGAGGGCAGGAGACAGAGCCTGAGAAGACTACAAATAGGTATCTTCTCATGTGCCAGCTCTGCCTATTGACTCCTGCACTGCGGAAAAGAGACAGAAGAGGCGGGCAATAACAAAGACAGAAGAGATGTGGGGTTCAGCATTGTAAAAGGACCCCGCTGTGGCCTGGCTGCTATTCACTCCGTAAAATGCACAGACATTTTGGGGGCGGGGGGGAGTGCATCTTATGGAATGAAAAATACAGTATTTTCTGCACATTAACATTTATAAAAGCAGGATGTTTTTATAAAATGCTTTTTAAAAAAAAAGCAGAAGGCAATATGCTGCAAAATTAGAAGACCAGTATCCCAATATCCTTCATCATTAACTTGGCTTCCTGTGGATGCTTGAATTTCTTCAACAACTGGACTACCGTCAATGGCCTAAACTCAATTCCCTGCTTTCAGTGTCCTTTGTAAATTATGAAATTTTAGTGACTGAGCTCTCAAATGACATCTTAGCATATGTGAACCCAGCCTCAAGCTTTCCAAGATTGTAAGCAGCAGCTTTTTCAATCCTACCTGGAATGGTCAGGGAGTGAACACCACACCTTTTGCATCTAAGGAACGTGCTAGTGAGCAATGGTCTCTTCTCTCTCTCTCATTTCTCTGTTTCTCTCTCATCTCTCTCTCACTTTCTATCTGTCTCTCTTTCTCTCTGTGTGTGTGTCTCTTTCTCTCTCTTTTTCTCTCATAGTACTATGCAGAGTCCAGACGATCTTGTTGATGCAGCCCACTAGATTTCTGGCTGTCAGAATAGATGATCTAAATGAATCCTTACCCTAATCCAATGGCAAGCAGATGGGAGAGCAGCAGAGATGGCAAGAAAATCTTCAAGAATTCTGCAGAAAATATGCCTCCCTTCTTCATCACACTTGTATTTCTCATGCTCAGTGTAGCTACACGCTTAGGGTGTTTAAAGAGAAATTCCCTGGTTTAAGAGAAAACAAAAACATTTTTTTATCCAGAATTGTTTGCGATCCCATTTATATATTTATAATAATGGAAACAAATAAATCTATACTGTTCATTATCAAGATCACTCACTTGGGGGGAATATTCTCAGGCCTACTCGACCAGTCCCACATCCAATCTGAATTTTTCTTCAGAAGCCGTTCAACTTCTTTCCTTCTTTCCAGAAAATCTTCTTCAGACTAAAAGAAAGATAGGAACAATCAAGTGATCTGGGTCCATTTTCAGAACAGAGGTATGTAAGTGGACAAGGGATCCAGAATAGGCAACCTCACTGTACTACTTGGCTGCTCTTTAAAGGCGTTATGGCTTTTCCTGGAGTTTCATAGTAGTAATACAAGTTCAAGTACACAGGTTGAGCGAAGGTGTTAAAGAGGCACAATGTCTCAAGAGATGCAGCTTGAGAAGCTGCAAATAGACTATAATGAGAGTGCTACAAACCCACTTACCCACACATCCATTCCCCCTCCCCACCCGCCCACCCATCCATTTTTCTCTCATCTATTTTTCTTAACTCCCCATTTCATTCAAAGGTTCTGGGCAGTACAGAGACCCTCTGTGTACTTCCACTCATCCATACAATGAGCTCACATTTTCTATCTGAGGTGAAATCATCAGGAATTTGAAATCCGGCTTTCACAATCTGACAATACTCTACTGCTCTATAATATTCAAATCAAGCCAAGCTGACTCAACCAGGTCTGAGGCTGGAGAAGGCTGGATCTTGACAAGAGAGATTGTCTGAATAAGGTAAACTGAATAAGTCACAACTGAGAAATAGCAAAATCCTGACAAAGCCACTTCACAAATGGAAGTTTTTCCAGCATGAAAGTTTCCTCGTTAAAGAGGATCAATTGGCTTCCTACATGCTAGCTAACTGGATCTCTGATAGCAACAGAAACACTGCAGAGAAGCTCAAAGACTATTGAAAGCAAATTTTACTAAGCCGGAGTTACATGCTTGGAACAAATAAAGTTCCAGCAGCTGCATTTTCCTTCAAGTAGCATTAGTGTGTAGATAGTTTCCAATATGACTCTGTCATTCATGCAGTGATTTTCCAAACTGTGTGCCAAAATTGAAATGGGTCTGCTAAAAAACTACAAAGCACATTTCCCAGCTATAAATGAGACTCTGCAGAAAATACAATCTCCCAGGAAGAAAGGATTTTCTTCTCTTAAAGAAAAACACTACAACAAAAAAATCAATTTTTATTTGTGTGTTTTTTATGACCAGACAGACTTTACCTGAGAACTGTTCTTTTCTCCGCTGGCCCGACTCTCCACTTCTGAAGTTTTGTGAACATCCTGAGGTGTCTGGGAACGTGGTGGGCTTTGGGGAGGGAAAAAGCAAGAATAACCAACTAAGAACAAGACTTACTGATTCATGTTTTATCAGGACCGTGGAAAGATAATTTCAAATTCCAAGAAAGTTTACAAGGCTACTTAACATCTTGCAGTCCAGCCTGTCTCTTTATTGTGCTAAGAACAGAAATAGGAAAGTTTGTTATGTATTCTGGAGCACCTTGGTAAAAGGGACACAATTTTTTTGTTAAAAAAAGAAGGGACATCTTCCCATGGTAAATGGATAGCAATTCTGGTTTTGTGAAAAAGCCGTAGCTCCTTCCCAAAATTTTTAGTGGGTCTAAACTATAAGGTAGTCTGAGTGAGCAAATGCTACAAGCTGTTTAGTACTTGTTTATTTCTTTCATAAACAAAGTCACCCAAAATGCAAAAAAAAAATGTATTTAATTGTTCCTGGAATCCCTCATAGTGTCAATTGAGAGTAGGTAGCTTCTAATGTCATCAGCGCTAATAACTACATAGAAAAAGCTTAAGTTTTCCCTTCAAAATTATCAGCCCCATTACAAAATAATCCTGTTTTGACTTCAAATGCATTTTAATTTACATGTAACTTTAATATATAAAGAGGCACTTCTGTTAAGTTTAGTCCGGTCCAGTTCTCTAACCCTGAATATCTCAATCTTGTTGTAGCTGTGTTTGCAAAACACACTGAACCACAAACTAGCTAATCACCTTGCACTGTGGAAATTCAATCTCTGTGGTTATTTTATGGTTCCAGGTGTTGAGCAATCCCACTGCACTCAATTAACTTACACCATAGTTTAATTAACCATGGATAAATATCTTGGCCAGTGGCAAATACATGTCAGGTACATCACCACTACTGTATATAGTGGTTGTGTGATTAAAACTATGCTTTTACTCACAAGCATTGGAATGCAAAGAGTTGTTTATCTGGACTTCCTCTTTTTGTTAATTTATTTAAAGCATTTTTATGTGGCCCGACAGGTACCCAAAGCAACTCATGACTCTGTCTTCAGGAATACACTTTAAAAAATATTCCAGAGGAAGGAAGAGGAAGAAATGCAATCTAATTTTAAGGAATCAACTGGGGGGAAAAATACAATAGCTTGGAGCAGTATTTCTAAACTCAGCAACTTTAAGATGTGTGGAGTTCAACTTCCAGAATTTTTCAGCCACCATATTTGAAGATCACATATCTTAAAACTGCTGAGGTTGCGAAACATTGGCCTCGGGAAATGTATTAGTTAGGACAAAGTCAATGGATAAACATTTCAAAGTGTACACATTTACGTACAATGCTATTCCTATCTTTCACCTTACTCTTTAAGTATTGAGCATCCTTCCACAATTCCAGTCTCTCTAACCTTTCAATCATTCATCAAGCAACATGCAATGGATTGCAATCATCTTTACTTCTACTGAATCTTAAAACATGGAAAATATCATAAGCCAATCAGCTTCCATTTCCCCCCCCCTCTGGTGGACCAGTGAGAAACTATAAATAATATAATCCACTAATATCCACGGTCCCACTATCCCCATTCCCAATGATGAGAGCACAAGTAGTCCTAATTTGACAACCAAAATTGGTACCAGCAATTCAGTCATTAAGTGAACCAGTCACCAACATGGCTGTGCTTATGATCTTACTTTTTCTAATTTCTAATTTCTTTAATTTTCTTTTGTTTTGCAGACCTACAAAGGTCATAAATGTGAAGATTGCCCACTAAGTTTCATCATCGTCATAACTGAATGGTGGTTGTACAAGATAGTCGCTAAATGAGAACAACCTGTAAGAAAAATTCCCCACCGCATTCCCCATACAAAACTGAAATAAAATTGCAAGGACACCCATCCCGTAGGCATTTCTGACTACATGCATTTCTGTGCATACATCAAATAAATCTGCAAAAAATATCTGAAAAATTGATATGATGGAAAGTCTATCGAGGGAGATGGAGTATAAGAAAAGTATGGGAAACCTCCAAGGTCTTCTTATCCATTGTATCACCATTCCTCTGTTATGGTTAACATTCCCTAGCAGTTGTGAAGGCAAAATGAAAACATAAGGACAGTTTCACAACGTGATATTTTCCCCAGTAAGTGTGGCCATAGTGTATGGGCTAGACTGGGGAGAAGGCAGGTTAGTTCTAACCAATTTGTACAGGAAGACAGAAGTTCTAGGCTGAAGCTCTTTGATTGGGATAGAGATGAGAAAACTGGTTGGAGATGGAGCAAAACTAAAATTCCTATGAACGTTCAAAAGTACAAAAATCCAAAGCACAGATTTTCCCAAAAGAAGCTTTCCCCAGAGTTTTTCCTCAAAAACCACCATCATCTCCAAAGTTAATCAGGCCTGGAGCTGGTCCCAAAGTTGCATACAGCCCCAATTTAACATTTGCTTAGTTTCACAATGAAAGATCCCAAGCCATGCCTCTTGTTAGCTTTGGAATGTCTCATTTAACAGAGGTTCCAGTTTTGTTTAAATAAAAAGCTGAACTAAAAAAAAAGAAAAGACCAGTTCACATCATGAGGGCAAAATGACCTTGTCACTAGGCCAGGGATAATTGCATCATCCTGATCAAACTTGTAATATAACTATTTAGAACACTTTCACCCAGACAAATCAAAACAAAACTTTAGTTAGCTTTGTTTAAATTAAGTCCCACTGCTTACAAGAATCTAAAAAGGCCAAGTGTAAGATCAGACCATACATTTACTTCCCCAGCCAGGTATCTTTCCATTTTTTTAAACTACAATTCCCATTATCCTTCATAACACTCATGGAGAAACATTGCCTTTGGCTGGTAAAATCACAGTTGAGATATCTGAAAGTCAGCCAGAAGGTGAAGGTAGTCCTCAATGTACAACAGTTCATTTAGTTACAATGTACAACGGCACTGAAGAAAGTGACTTATGACCGTTTTTCATACTTATGACCATTGCAGCATCCATACGGTCACATGACCAAAATTCAAACACTTGGCAACTGACTTGTCTTTATGACGATTGCAGTGTTTTGCAACCTTTTGACAAGCAAAGTCAATGGGGAAGCCAGATTCACTTAACAACCGGTTTACTAATTTAACAGCTGCACAAATTCACTTAACAACAGTGGCAAGAAAGGTCGTAAAATGGGACAAAACTCACTTAACGTGTATCTCCCTTAGCAACCAAAATTTAGGGCTCAATTGTGCTCATAAGTCAAGGACTACCTGTACATTCAGCTGATGTAAGAGGAAATGCATTGTGAGCAGCCGGTGCTGCCTCATTGGGTCAGAGTACCTGTCGCAGTGGGAGCTCTCTCGTGAGCTACTTCTTCCAGACTCATGCTGGGCATCTAGAAGAATTTTCTCCATGTCACCATTATAAATAGAAACTGAAGCAGGAACTTGTTCCTGGCTGGCCGGCTGGCCACTGTTACCGTTCCCATTGCTGCTAAAATGCAGTTCTACCCAGGAACCTGCTTGGCAAACATTGAGAAAGAACAAAAACCACAAGGATTTATTAGGAAACCCAAGCACTTTCATTTGTTGACATTCTACTTCAAGTCCGACTTTACGGTCTCCTTTGCTTGCATTTTTAGGAGGTACAAAAAATACCCAGCTTATTGCCTCTTAATAATAAAACCCTGTTGCAATGGCAATGATGTACAGCAGGAGTGTAAAACTCAAGGATCGGGGGCAGGATCCGGCCCGCGGGATATTTAGATCTGGCCCACGGGACTGCCCTGGAAACAGCAAAGGACCAGCCCGTGGTGCTTCTGCCAGCAAAAATGGGCAGCTGCCACAGCCTCCTGCAACCCTCTGCCATTAAAAACAAACAGAGCTCAGGAAGCTGCAGCCCTCCCAAGCTCTGTTTTCACTGGCAGAGGGTTGCAGGAGGCTGTGGCAGCCGAAAACGGAGCACGGGAGCCTGTTTTCGCTGGCAGAGTGCTTGGGCCTCCACAGTTGCCAAGCTGGAGTGATGTCAAGCTGGCCACGTCCACCCCGGCTCCCGGAGGTCAAACACAACCCTGATGTGGCCCTCAATGAAATTGAGTTTGACACCCCTGATGTACAGAGTCTCCTTCTCCACCACCACCCCAGCAGTGCATAAGTATTTTATATCTATCTCATCCACGCTGTATTGCTCAGAACAAAAGCTGTGCTTCTATATTTACTGTATAAGCACTCTAATGGCTATATGGTATAAAAGGGGTTTTTTAAAGTTTTTTTTAACTTGCCTTTATTACTTTTATAAATAACTCGAAGTGGGTGGACATATCTAATGGTCTTTCCTTTTGTTTTCCCCACAACAAAAACCCAGTGAGGGGTGAGTTGGGTTGAGAGGGACTGACTAGCCCAAGGTCACTCAGCTGGCTTTCATGTGGGATTAGAACTCAGCACCTCCTGGTTTCTAGCCTGGTGCCTTAATCAGTAGACCAAACTATAACTCTGCAAAACAAACAGGTGCTCATTTTATTTTACAGCAAGCTTATTTTCCAAGACTCAACCATTCTCATTTTTAATTTTTTCAAGTTTACTTATGCATTTAAAAAAAAATGATGCAGTCCACAAATAAAAACTTGTAACCATAACAGACTGGTATTAATTATCATTGTGAGCATTAATTGTCTAAAACACCAGTAGAAAAATCTGTATGGAACAGACCAGTCTTTAGTTGCTGGAAACTGGAATCCACATGATTTAAATGAGAATAAGCTAATTTTAAACTATGTGGATTGAAATCATGCTGGAAAATGGGCTTTGTGGAACTAGAATGAAATGGCATAAGAGAACCAAACTATTAGAAAACATTCCTATATCCAAACATCTGTCTTCCTTATTTTTTATGGACAGTTTTCTGTCCCAACTACATATTTTAAAGTTCTGTTCATTGGCCTATTTTTATGAATTGTAATTCTCAGGATGCTCAGGAACAGAAGGTGAAAACAGGAAGTTAAACGGGCAGAAAGAAAGGAGAAGAGACAATCTGCTGACAGGAAATAGACAGTATGGAGCATCTTTGTTATCAGATCTAACACAACATATTCCATTAAGCTACTACAGAATGTTACCCAAAAAAATTCCTCCCCAGGCCAACCTGAAAAGTAAACAGTCTAAAAGCCTTGCAAAACATTCCCTCACAAAACTGAACTGACATTATAAAAACCTACAGTAGCTCTTGATCACACGGCTTAGGCAAATAAAAGCTCTCCAGTACTTTGATCTGAATGTGACAGGCTACAAATTAACAGACAATGCTTTTCAGTGGCATAATTTCATTTTGAGAAAAGCCACAGCTACTAAATTTCTCTCTGGCCTATTTTTGGAGCCTTATGAGGAATTAGCTAACAAAACTGCATGAGAGGAGAATAAAAGTCAAGCATATCCAGTTAATTTGGAATAAGGAAATTGGAAGAATATAATATATGGTCTTTGTATAACAGCATTCATTAAAAATGATAATCCTTAAAAGCCAGCTTCGTGCCTTATTTACTCTGTACCCTGAAAAAACAAAGCTAAGAAGTAAAACTACATACTTCACAAAATATAAAATATGCCAGCGTGCTGGCAAAAAGTACTAGATTTTACATCTTACATAAACTCTGCATGTATAATTAATTTATTCTCCCATTTAAGTTTCTCTGGAGAATATACATTTGCTTCTGTAGTCCTAACTATCCAGTAGCAAAGATTCAATTTAAATTTCTTTTAGTGTCTGGGGAGTAGAAAGAGAAGGTGACACTGTGTGGTTGTATTATATCTTGTGGATGTATACTAAGGGATGAAGCATCCTTCCAGTGGGATATCGATCAACCTACCAAAACATGGTATGATACCAAAACATCATACCTGCCTATTCAAAAGTTCCAACCAAAATCAATTAGAATGATTCCCAAGGAAGTATCTGTATCAAGTGAAAGTAAGCAACACCAAATATTTGGAAAGCTCAAGGAAACGTTTACTGAACTTCTCTTTTAAGTTGGACCAAATTCAAGAACAATGGCAATAAAACATAAAAACAGTAATTCTGTGCTCACTTTTCCTTTGGCACATTATGTGACCAAACGCCAGGAAAAGAATAACCTCTAACATCATTTGACTACAAACATAATCTAAAAATGGGAAAAAGTCCCTTTTATGTTGCAATCTATTTCCAAGTTTTTTTCTACATGGGGCAATAAATCCCATGATGTCAGCTCTGAACCAGTGCGATGTGTCAATAAGTTCCAAGGCCAATTATTTACAACCCTAAAAGCTATTAGGAAAGGGCTGAGTCACATAGGCATGGATACTATAGCACACAGCCAGAGAACACAGCTAAGTTACAACCACAGATCTGCCTTTTCTCCCCTTCCAATAAACACAGGCTATTTTAAAACCATCCTTCCCTTGCCGGTTCTGAGGTGGCCAAGGTAAAAGCCAACCCAATGGCAAGAAAAAGTCTGAAGTAGACAAAAATCTAGTTTCATAGCCCCAAGAAACAGAGGAAAGCCTGAATGACACAAAGATAACCCCAGGACATTCTGTATTTCCTCATCCTTTGTTTCTCCTGCCCTTTTAATAACAGGTAGTCCTCGACTTACAACCACAAGTGAGCCCAAAATTTAAGTTGCCAAGTGAGTCATTTGTTAAGTGAGTTTTGCCCCCTTTTTATAATTTTTCCTGCCCTATTTGTTAATCGCCACAGTTGTTATATTAGGCACATGGTCCTTAAGTGAATATAGTTTCCCCCATCGACTTTGCTCATTAAAAGTTTACAAAGGGGGGGATCGTGTGATCCCGAGACATGGCGCTCGCCCTAAATACGAGTCAGTTATTAAAAGCATCCAAATCTAAATCTCATTGAACCACAGGGATGCTGCAATGGTCGTCAGTGTGAAAAACGGCCATAAGTCCCTTTTTCGGTCGTAAGTATGAAAAAATGGTCGTAAGTCCCTTTTTGTCACTGCCGTTGGTAAGTTTGAAAGGTCACTAAATGAGAGGTTGTAAGTCGAGGACTACCTGTCCTAGAGGGAATATTAATATTATTCCCAAACTTGGGGAGGGGGAAGAGTTCAAAACAAGGTGACCTAGTAAGTCTTGTTTCTCATCAGCCCAGGAAAGTATAATTTTAAAAGGCCCCTTTTATGAAAGGCCCAGTATTTAAAAAGGGGTGAAAGGTTTTTTTTTCCTTATATTTTTACCGTCTGCTGTGTGTTTTAAAGGAGGGAGGATCTCTTACCCTGCAGATTCTCTTCTTGCTGCCCCGAGGGCTCGCCCGAGGCCATTGCTGGCGGGACAGAGGCGTTTCTATTTCGGGGTCCCTCCTGAGTTGCTGGCTGGGTCGTTCCTCGCCCTCTTCGGCTCCGGCCAGCAGCGAGTGTTATCGCCGGACACGCGACGGGCTGTTTCGGCGGCTAGTTCGGCTCAAGGCTCCCCCTCGGCTCCGGGGATCGATCCCCGCCTGCTATTGTTATTGTTGTCGCCGCTGCAGGTTCTAGGGAGTGTGACGTCAAAAAGGAACGGGACGCCCCGATTGGCTGCCGAATCCAATCTTCGGCACGCCCCCCCTCTCCTCCCCTCCCCGCTTAGCTGAAAGCTTCTTAAAGCGGCTGCGGAGACCAGCGACCCCGTCCCCCCTCCCCCACAGACCACTGCCTTGATCGGCAGTCGTTCGGATCGATCGGTCGCTCAGTCTAGCCGATCGAGCCGCGAGAAGGATCGTGGTCTCTTTAAAAAGCAACGGGGCTTTCCCCGTCCCGGCCACGCATTTAAAGTCGGTCGGTTGAGGGGGAACTCAGCTGCGGGATCTAAAAAAACAAAAACAAAGAAGCGCCCGCCCGCCCGCCGTGCTGTTAAACGTCTCGCTTTCTGCCGGATTGACCGAAGTGGGTTGGCAAAGGGGCAGGATTGGTCCATGTTGGGTAGCTTAGCCGTTCTCGATTGGACGAAGGCTAAGGAATTCCCGCCTCGGCTCTGGTTAAACTTTAAAGTGCGATGAGGACTTGATGTTCCACATCTTAGCCCCGCGTGCTGCTCTCCTCGGGCGGGCCCCAAGCTTGTCTTGTTTACCCCTTTTGGCTCTCAGGGAACATTAACCCTTTGTGCGCTGCGGTTTCTCTCCCCTTCGCGGAGGCGGTGATTGACAAGCCAAGCAGAGTCTTTTTGCTTGCGCGGTTACGTATCTAAATTTGGGGTCGTCTCTAGTTGCTGATGGATTGCCGTATTTACGGATAGCGCGTACCGGTGATTTCTCCTTACGGTAGAGATAGATGGATGCGTTTTATTTGCTGGAGTGAAGAGAAGGACCAGGGGAGGAGACGTGATAGCTGTCTTCCAATATTTGAAGGGCTGCCTCAGAGAGGAAGCTGTTTTCCCAAAACACCTCAGATTCAAAGTCAGATTTTATTTATCACATACATAATCATACATAGTACAAAGTGAAATGCTTTGTGTAAACCGCTCCTGGTCTTAAAATGAAGTTAAAAATTACAGTTGAAATTTAGGAAATTTACACTTTAAATTTACATTAAGATTTACAGTTTAAAACAGGGGTCTCCAATCTTGGCAACTTGAAGACTTGTGGACTTCAACTCCCAGAATTTGAGTCAGGCTGGCTGAGGAATTCTGGGAATTGAAGTCCACAAGTCTTCAAGTTGCCAAGATTGGAGACCCCTGGTTTAAAATGTGGGAGAATAAGGGGGATGGGCTGTGTTGTCCCCATGGCTGCTCATTGCAGTCCTCGCTGTTTATTGAGGTTGTTTTTCTCCAGGCTGCCGCCTCAGCATCCTTGTGGCTCCACTCCTGGACCTGCTGCCTCTGGCGGACCTTCACCTTAATGTCCTCAGTGCCGTCGCCTCGGCACTACCGCTGCCGCTTCGGGGCACCTTGGCTTCGGGATGTCTCATAGCCTCTGCCTCAGCGCCTCAGCAGTCTCTCGGGCCTTTCAGGGTCTTCACCTCCTCGCCTCAGCACTCCACTCCAGCGTCGCCATCCTGGCCTGCCCCGGCGGAGCCCAGCAGCCTCCTGCGCTCATCCCGGCACCATCCATCTTCCCTGTTCTTCTCTCGGACTTTTGTGTCCTCCTGTTTCTTCTCCCGGACCGGCCAGCTCAGCTCCGGGACCGGAGTGCTTAGGTTGTGCTCGAATTGCCAAGTTAGTCCACTCAGATCAATTAAATTAAGTTAGATCAAACTAGATTGATTTAAATTAGAGCAAAAACAAAAAGAGGAATCGGAGCATTCACGATGGCTGCCTGCCTCATCGGCATCATCTTTTTGGCTGTACAGAAGAAGCATCCAGTGGTACTTTTGTCATACTATACCTGAAGGCCAGACAAGGAACAATGGATGGAAACTGATCAAAGAGAGATTCAACTTAGAAATAAGGAGAAATTTTGTGTGTATGAAAACAATCAACCAATGGAACAGCTTGCCTTCAGAAATTGTGGGAGCTTCATCACGTGAGGCTTTCAAAAAGAGACTGGACTGCCCTGTCAGAATCTGGGCGTGGGTGGGGGAGTGGGGTTGGACTAGATGACCTACAAGGTACCTTCCAACTCTGTTAATTTGTTATAAATGGATCATATTTACAGTTCTCCACTAGACCAAGGAAACAGATAAGCTTTTTTTGCTTACGTGCATTTTTTCAGCACTGCTGCCTCTTTTAATTTCTACTTGATAAGGCAGGAGAAGTTGCATCTGCCAGAGATCTGAACTGATTGTTTGCAGAGTGTTTACAAATCAGTCCAAGGTTGCAGTTACTCACCACCAGATTAAAAGTAGGTATACTAGAAATGGGCTGCAAGTAATTACTAATAGCTCTGCTAAGAGATATAAAACAACTCAGATCTCAGTAATTTGCAAAATCAAAGGTCTAAAAGACATTCTGAGGATTTCCATTTCCTGGCAGTTACAATTCTGCAAAGTTGGTAAAGCTCATGGGCTTTTCCAGCCCTTTGAAGACCAAAGATAAGAGAATATACTTGTTCCGTTTGTGCTGGAGTTCATTAATCTTTTGGAAAAGCCACTTTGGATATGATTGTATAGCAGTTACTTCAGTTCTCTATGGAACATGATAAAGTTCAGACTATCCTAATGCCTGTTCATAGTTATACAGGTACTGCTCAATTTATGACCATAATTGACCCAGAATTACAGTTTGTTAAGCAAATCACGATGAGACTGAACCCTATTTTACAACATTTTTTGACATTAAGAAAATATATTTATCCAATGAGCATTTTTTTGCCTGAAACTGGAACTAAACTGGAAATAGGCAAAAAGTACTGAAAATTGCATCGTGTAACCACAGCATGTTGCAATGGCCATAAAGGTGAGCTGGTTTCCAAGCACCCAAAATGTGATTGTGTGACTGTTAGGTGTGAGTACACCGCTGTCATAACTTTGAAATTGGATCAGGGAGTCCATTATAACTTGAACAGTTGCTAAGTGACCAATAGTAAGTGGAGCAGGACCTGTGATTCCTCCTTCAGTTCTTCTGTTTGGGAAGAGGATGCAAAGCTGTAAGAAAGTGTCCGCAGATGCCCAAAATACAGTTTATCGCTTAGACTTGTTTTTCTGCAAATTTGCCATTGTATAAGATAATGTTCCATGATGTGACCAAAAAGAATCTCTTTTGATCACATCACTTCTCTTTTGAAGAGAAGATTAAAAAGTTAGTCAATATGTTCATCCTATTAGTTTGAATTCTTATGTGCAGGTATTCTAATACAATTCTCTTCTTACAACTGTCCCTTTAGTGACGTTCAAAGTTACGTCACTGAAAAAAGTGACTTATGACCATTTTTCACACTTGCAGCATTCCCATGGTCACATGATCAAAATTTAAACGCTTGGCAACTGGTTCGTATTTATGGCAGGCACAATGTCCCAGGGTCATATGATGTGATCCCCTTTTGCAATCTTCTGACAAGCAAAGTCAATGTGGAAGCCAGATTCACTTAGCAACTATGTTACTAACTGAACTGTGATGATTCACTTAACAACTGTGGCAAGAACCAGTACAATGGAGCAAAACTCATTTAACAAATGTCTCACTTTTGAAATTTTGGCTCGATTGCCATAAATTGGAGACTACCTGTCAGTGGTGCAATTCTACTGGCTTCACTACCAGTTTGGTGCGGGCACGCTTTACACATGTGTGCATCAACCGTGCTGCTGCGCGGCATTTTAAACAGCAAATTTTCCATTCTGGAGGCTTCCCAGCTGATTGGGAAGGCCGCAGGGGTGTGCAGAACAGGTGTTTTGTGTGGTCCAAGTGAGTAAGAAACTAAAAAATTGAAGGGAATATAAGGAAGAAACAAGCAAGGGCAGGTGGGAGAGCCCAAACATCCTCAGGAGTGGGTGAGCAGAGCCAAGCTTCGTCGCCACTACCGGTACAGCAGAACTGGAGCATCCTGTCTGAATTTCACCACTGCTACCTGTATGCTGAATGTCTATAGGGCAAATTGGTACTATGTATGTTTCAGAAGAAAGTCCTCAGAACATGGGAACTTACACATAGCTACAACATGGATATAATTGAATAATGAGGATTTTTCCTGTGATTACAATGTTCGTATAATAACCTCAGCCAATAAACTACACTGCACTCAGATTAAATGAAACTAAAGAATATATAGAGAACAGCTAGACTCCATAATTAGCTTTTTCCTATGTGTGGGTGTTTTGCAGAAACCTGTATATTGAGAAATAGTTCAAAACATCTGAAGTTCATACAAGAATAGATGTGTATCAGAAAGTCAGATTTGTCACCACCAGCACAACATAAAGATTAGTGTATTTTCACTGGAGAAATACAGCGTTAGGTTAAAAACTACAAGACTAACTATCCCAGATGCTAACCGCCATGACATAATACAGGTAATCCTCAATTTACAACAGTTCATTTAGTGACTGAAGTTACAACAGGAATTGAAAAAAGTGACATGACTGTTTTTCACCCTTATGATTATTGCAGCATCCCCATCGTCATGTGATGAAAATTCAAATGCTTGGAAGCTGACTCATATTTATGACGGTTGCAGTGTTGTGGAGAGTAACGATCATCTGTGAACTTCTGACAAGCAAGATCAATGGGGAAGCCGGATTCACTTAATAACCATGTTACTAACTTAAGAATTTCAATTATTTCACTTAACAACGGTGGCAAGAAAAATCGTAAAATGGGGCAAAGCTCACAGAAACAAAAAACGTTAAGATTCAATTGTGATTGTAAGTTGAGGACCCCCTGTACTACCTAGCATGTTGGGTTTTTCTATTTTCTATTTTTTTTATGCTTTTGCTGACTTTTAAGAAAGCTCTTCCCATGTGAAAACAAAAAAATGCCACTCATCGGTGGCCCAAGTATAAACACAATCAGCTGCAGGAGCGAAGCTTTCTGTCTGTCATTATCACCTAAGAGTGAGTCACAACCCAACTCTGTAGCCTTGAAGGTTTCCCAATGGCCTGCTTGAACCAGCTGCCCAAACAACAAGAAGGAAATTTGGCAATCTTTTCAGAACTGGTGGGGATAGCTGGAGGCTAAAATAGCCTCTTGTTTATTGCAGGGGAGATCTGCACATCGCTTACAAAGTAGGGCAAAGCTATTTTGATGTTAGCAGCCATTCTGAATGTCAGGATGTCACGGAAGAGTAAACCAGGCTGACAATAGCAGGAATGAATGCCACCGGTAAAAGCTAGACTACGACATGCAAAATTGGATGTAATGGCTGGGCATGTATAAGATGGCTTGAACAAACATAAATAAAGAGCTATGGCTATTATTCTTTGTTGGAGTTCAGTAATACTGGGGGAGGGAAGGGTAGTGGTTTGAGTCTTCATGGAGACCAAGGGATCGGCTTTGACAAAGGAGCTTTTGTCTCTCGCAAACTCTGCCAGAATATTTTAAATGTACATGTTCAGAAGCCCGTTACTGGAGAGGAAGAGAGAGTATTTGAGGGGCTGCCACAAAGAAGAGGGAATCAAATTATTTTCCAAAGCACCAGAGGGCAGGATAAGAAACAATAGATGGAAACTAATCAAAGAGAGAAGCAACCTGGAATTAAGTAGAAACTTCCTAACAGTGAGAACAATTAACCAATGGAACAGTTTGCCTTCAGAATCATGGGTGCTCCATCATTGGACATTTTTTAAGAAGAGACTAGACAGTCACTTGTCTGAAATGGTATAGGTTCTCCTGCTTGACTAGAAGACCTCCAAGATCCCTTCCAACTCTATTCTAAGTTCTACACAAAGCCTGAAGCTACTTCAAGAGATTGCTTAACTCCAGATTTGATCAAAGCCACATGGCTCACTGTTAACTAAAATCACTAATATGCTGATTCTAAAGATGACAACTTAATCAGAATAGAGCTGGAAGGGACCTTGGAGGTCTTCTAGTCTAACCCCCTGCTCAAGCAGGAGACCCTATGCCATTTCAGACAAGTGACCATCCAGTCTTTTCTTAAAAACTTCCAGTGATGAAGCACCCACAACTTCTGAAGGTAAGCTGTTCCACTGCTTAATTGTCTTCATTTAGGAAGTTTGTCTTAATTCCAGATTGTTTCTCTCCTTGATTACTTTTCATCCATTGTTTCTTGTCCTGGTCTCTGGTGCTTTGGAAAATAAGTTGACTCCTTCCTCTTGTGGCAACTTCTCAAAGACTGGAATACTGCTATCATGGCTCCCCTAATCCTATTCTCAAGACTAGCCAAACCCAAATCCTGCAACTGTTCTTCATACATTCTTAAAGCACCAAATGAATGCATTTACATAAAAAAAACCTAGTAAGCTTCTACAGTGATTTAATGAAACATACAAATAAAAAAATTGCTTTTTGATCCTGGCGTTTTGTTTGTATGCATAGACAATACGTGTGGGATGATTTCAACCAGGATTTTAGTCCAATATGAATGCTGCATTCCAATTGTATTTCTGCTCACAGGATGAGAATCTATGGTTATAGCCTGACAGTGTTATTGAACTGTGGTCTCAGCATCTCTTAGCTTTAGTTTGATGACAATATAATTCAGCAACATTTGATAAGCCACAAGTTCCTCAGACACCCCTTCTAAGCACAGAAGGGCTTACAAATCTATATAAGAAAAGGTTAGAACAGAGAGATAGCTTGGAAAAACTAGAAAAGGAGAGAACTACAATTTTAATTATCTTAAATTAAGTAAAAGCTCCTTTGCCAGCAACTACAGTTGAACTATTGTTGATCTCATTCTAACTGGTATATATAATGCAATGGTACCTACATATTAGTATTAGTGGTGTGTGTGTGTGTATAATAATACAGGTGGTATTTGACAAACCATTTTATGACAGAAGTTGCAACAGCACTGAAAAAAAGTGACTTATGACCAGTTTTCACAAATATAACCACCGTTGCAGCATGCCCATGGCGTGTATTTATGATCATTTCAGTTCCCGGCTTCATGTGACCACCATTTGTAACCTTCCTAGCTAGCTTCCATCAAGCAATGGCAATGGGGGAAACCAGATTCACTTAACAACCACATGATTCACTTAACAACTGCAGTTATTTCCTTAACAAAACATGGCAAAATGTCATGAAATGGGAGAGAGAGACAGATGATAGAGATTGATAGAGATATAGATTGATTGATTAATTGATTTATAGAGAGAGAGGAGAGAGAGAGAGCGAGAGAGATTTCACTGCATACATGATGTGCATTA
>JAEANM010002215.1:0-25148 GCA_017656035.1 Myanophis thanlyinensis
GCTGCATAAGCATTTCACTGCATATTGTACCATGTATGATTGTGCATGTGACAAATAAAATTTGAATTTGAATTTAATCCTTTAAGAATATTTTCACCCGTATTATGTAAAACCTTTTGAAATAATGTCCTGCCTTATTCTGAAATGCTACATTGCTACAATTTATGCTCCCAATCCAGACAAGTAAGAAGAGAAAGCAGAAAGAACATTATTTTTATTCCACCTGGGAACATTCTCCAAATGATTTTCTAAGAATCAGAAAATTACCCTGAGCAGTTCTACAGTACAGTAGCTGGACAGAAACTAGGTACCATCAATCCCAACACATTCAGAAGATGATCTTTTTCTTTTGCAAGCTTCTGTTTCATCATTTGCAGGGAAACTTCTGTTTCTCTGCAAACGATGGCGAGAAACACCATAGAGAAATGTGGTGGAGCTGAGCTGGTGCGACAATTCACATGCTCACAGAGAGGGCTCTGGGTACCACCTCTGGCACACATGCCATAGGTTCGCCATCACTGCTATATGGTATATATTAGGATAGTCTCTTCTGCTGGCACCATATCTGTGTCAGGACAGGGACTAGTAGTAGGAGCAACATATTTTATACGGGTATAGTTTCTGTCATCTTATTTATTTATTTTTTTATTTATTAATTTAATCTTGGAACTAGAGGATGCACTTTAACTTGGCTAAGAGGAAAAACTGATAAAATAGGTACACTCCCAATCATCATCATCTTCATCATTCTAGCCATTGTCTATCCACTGCAAGATATTTCCTCTTCTGCATGTTTCCAACCAATACTGTCTTGAGCTTTTCTTTGCCAGTTGGGCCCCCAATACTAGCTGATGTCATTCCATTTTGTTTTAAGTCTCTTTTGTGGAGACCTTTTATCAAGTGGTATCTATTCTATGAGTGCCTTGGTCCACCTGCCATCAGTTCTTCTTGCTATGTGACCAGCCTATTTCCATTTCATTACAAATTAAAATGTATTGTGCATAAAGATAAGAATTTCCATTTCCAATTCAATACAAAAGCTACAAGTGGAACAAAGAGCCATGGAAAGATACATTCTCAGCCTCACGAGACAAGACAGAAAGACTTGCACATGGATTAGAGAAGAAATGAAAATATACAATGCCATCAAGAGTAAAAGAACTGAAATGGAAATACTCCCAATAACTGGACATATTTTATTTAAAAGAGTCAACTATTTACTATTTAGTTGTAGGTAATGGGAAATACCACCTTAACGTATAAATGCCCCAACTGTAAAGCATATTACTGAGCAGGCCAATTCTTTCTAAAACCCAATGCACTAATCAGTAGCTGCAAGCTAAATAATCACATGTACAAACTAAGCGTAAACCACTTTCTGTCCTGTATTCAAATATCTGGAATATTAGATGTTCCTCCATAGTGATTTGTCATATAAAGGACTGAATAGCTAAAATGGTTAGCCTAATAAGGAGAGAACCAAAGGAAGGAATCTTTGCTTAAAGCTTTGTTGCATTATTTTAAAAATAAAAATTAACTGGTAAATTTTAATTAAAATTTATTGGTAATGCAGTAAAATTAGCACATATTCAAAGACTTATGTGAATAAATACAATCCTTACCTGTCAAGTGTTTCCTCTTGCCCATTTTCTCGTGCTTTTTCATCCTTTGTTTTTGGAGGAATAATGGTTGGCTCTAAACCAAATAATTCCTGAAGTTGTGCATAAAGGTAAGAGCGATTGTAGACATGAAATTCAAAATCATTCACCATGATATATAATCTTGTTTCTGCTTTAGGATCTACAGAGTAAAAAAAGATGTATATTTCATTTAGCAAACTGATTTTAAGAGTCAACCTCACAAACAAATGTGCAGACATATAATTACATGTATATAATACACAAAATCATTAATTATATGCCACATGCACAAGGATGGCCTTGTAAAATAATTAACCAACCAATATGCTTGAATAGCATATCCCATTAAGTTTGTAAACAATCACATGCATCATTTGTATTATCGGTCAACATTCAACAACTTATAACAATTATTTCATTAGAATACTGGTTAGTAGCTTCTGTCTAATAGCCAGCCAATAAGATGAACATAAAACATTAAACACAAAATAGGTTTTAGCTATGGATGGAATTCTTCTCGAAGATAAATGATTGGAAAGAACCAACACAAACAATGCTTGCTGTTACTGTGAAGTCTAAATGACTTTTTCTGAATATATGTTTGCTGACAAGGACATATTTTGGATTTTTTGCATAGAAAAGCAAGATGCCTATCTTTGTCCCTTATTTTTGTGACTTTTTTATCCATTAACATGCCATTATCCTAAATGGCTAGCAGGCAGGAGTAAAAATGAATAATTGATAGAAAAGATATGGGCAAGCAAATAAAGGCAGCCAACAGAAGTCACTTTCACATGTATTTTGTATACATTTTCATCTACATCAACTTATTTGCAAAGCTACTACTCTGTCTGGAATGGGGCAATTAGCCACAAGCATATGGCTGAGCCCACTTCAAGATGGGTTCACCACAGCAAACCCAAGGCAGGCGATCAAACTTCAGCCCAATTCATAGCATGGGACAGCAATATCCCAGTAGCCAATCCACACACCAGAGGGTGGGCCTTTGCCTTCCCATTGGATGCAGTTCCACCAGCTGTGGAAACTGGAAACTGTTTCAGTGGAAACTGAAAGGGGCGGGGAGAGAATGTGTTGTTTTCCCTGGCAATATAATATGATTCACTACGTTTTGTGTGCAGAGATCGGATAAAATTTGATCGAGGTAGTGACTGCAATCCCCAAATTATTGGGACTCTGAACATATCACTGCCCTGATGGGATCATTTTGGGGGCGGGGAGGAAAAAAGAGAAGGTGAAAGAGTAGGAGACACCTGATATTTCTAGTGGATTTCAGTATCAAGCATATCTCTTCTCTCTCCCTCCCTCCAATGATCACATCAGGGCAGTGATGTGTTCAGTCTCCTAATAATTTGGGGATTGCAATCACTGCCATGAGTCTGATCTCATTAATTCTGATGAGAGAAAGGGAGAATTGAGAATATTTTATTTATGATCTGGGCACCCCAAAAAAAGTAAATTGCAATTCTGTTTAAAGCTCTTTTTAAATACCTTTTATTATAGAGAAAAGCACTTAGTTTTATAACACAAAGCATAATCTTGTACAAGGAACTACTAGTTCTCATTTTTTTAAAAAAGAGATGCTCTTGTTTGGGGAGGAGGGATATGTGGGGGGAGGGCAGGAAAAAGCACAAGGCAGAAAAGAAGAAGAAGATGCTAGATACTGATCCACCAGAATCATTTTCCTAATAAGATCAAAGAAAATGTACTGACTAGGAGACTAGTTGTATGACAGACCAGGATTATTGGTTTATGTTTCTATTACAAGAAAACATCTTTCTTTTTAAAGTCTAATCGATTTTTTTGTTGTTATGGGATTGCAACATTTATTGCAAACATCTTTCTGGATATTTTCATATGCATAATGTCATTTTATTTAGTTCTACCTGTGTGGGGCGGAGTGGAGGTTGAGATTTCCCCCCCTCTCTCCCTCTTTCTTTCTCTGTCTGTCTCTGAGAGAACCGCTTTCTTTTAACGTTTTCATTTTATTTTCGCTGACTACATTACAGAGAACACGCTCGCTTGGTCGGAGAAGCTTTCAGGGTGTGGTTGACAGTTCCTTTGCCGAGAGGGTTCCTTCACATTTATCATGCCTCTTCCTTGGGGGCTTTGTTATGCAAATGCGGCTGAAACTGATAATTCCAAAGTGCTTCATTTCAAGTTCCTTTTCTTCTTTGTAACCTGATAGGAAAGTTGTCTTTAATTTCAGCACTACTTGCCACTCGGGTATTATGTAAACTTTTTTGACATATTCTTCAGAACGCAGGAAGCCTGATCCTGAAACTGAAAACAAATTCCTGATTTCTGGATGTGCTTGGAAGGACTCCATTATTAGCCAATATCTCCCTTTCAGAAGCACTATGCCCATCCACCCGCTTCCTTGCCACAAATCCGCAGCATTCAGCCAAGGAACTCCTTGCAAAAGCTTGGAACATCTGGAAGGCAGCAGCTTGCAGGGACCCACTGAAGCACTCCTCTGGGTTGCCTTCTCCCATCCCATCCATCATACCCATCTCAGTCCCTTACGCGCAAAGTGCAGCGGGTCATATTAGTTTGTTCCTTGCCAGGGGAAACAACACTTTTGTGTCCCCCCCACCTTTCCAGTTTCCAGGAAGCTGAGCCAGTAGGACTGCACCCAATGAGAAGGCAGAGACCCAGCCTTATGCACACAGATTGGCTACTAGGACATGTAGCTACTTGTCCTGTGCTGTGAATTGGCCATGGCCAAATGTCCCTTGGAAAATCACCTAGGACGAGGGTGTGAGGGAAGAGTGCCGGCAGAAAGTTAGCTGAAGATGAACACCTGTGGTGGGTCAGCTACAGCGGGGTCCCCACGGTGAAGTGGGTGCAGCTATGTGCCTGTGGCTAATTGTCCTAGACTCTACTCTGTCCTCTATACTGTATCCCCATCCATTTTATTGCCATTTTTGAGTTTATTCCATGTATAAATTACATGCGGAAGTCATGATTAGAGTTAAAAGATTAAATAAGATTGGAATGGCTCCTGTGTTCCACTTAAGACATTATAGAGTATAGGTAGTCCACGATTTACAATAGTTTATTTAGTGACAATTCAAAGTTACAAAAGCACTGAAAAAAGTCACTTCATGATAATTGCAATTTCCTGGAGTCATTTGATCAGCTTTTGTGACCTTCTGACAAGCAAAGACAATGGGGAAGTCAATTTTATTTACTAACTTATTTACTCCAGTGATTCACCTAACAACTATGGCAAGTAAAATGGGTTAAAATTAGCTTAAGAAATGTTTCATTTGGCAAGAGAGTTTTGGGGCTCAATTGTAGTTAGAAGTCGAGGACCACTTGTACTGAAGGTCTCCCTTGTTGTGGCAATTAAAATACCTATGTGATTAAGGTGGACACAATCTCATTATATAGTCAAATCTTTTGAAATTTTGAAGTCTTATCTTACAAGATTTTGACTATTTACTAAAGCCAATGTAATTAATTTTATTTAATGTGAAATTCCACAAATTCAGGGGCATATTGCTGTAATCTGTATCTCATGTGTTGTTCTTCAAAAGTTTTCAAGAATATTAATTTTCAGCTTAAGTGAAAAGGTCAGGAAGCACTGTTACACGGCATAATGTTTAAACGGTAAAAATTGTTATAAACTTAGAAAATTTAAAAAACTGTAAATGATTATAAATAATAAAGTAGCATATCAGTGATTCACATATTTTTAGCTTCATAGACTATGACCCAATTAAACATAATTTTGTTATAATTAACTCATTATATTTTTTAAAGACAACCTTATTACTTGTCTACTCAAGAGACATGAACTCCTTTGATATTTTAATAAACTGGGTCTCTTAAACTAAATTATATAACTAGCAGTTTTCTATGTACTCTATAATTATCCAGAAAGTAGTAGAAAATTTACTTTCCCCCCAGAAACACATAAAAGTACTACTGCACACAAGTCATTTTGAACATTTTTAACGGAATACTTTTAGAAAATTATTTATTCACTTTCTAACTATACACAGTGAAAAAAGATACCTTCAGAATGTAACATTTTCAACTTTAGAGATACAGCAAGATAAATGATTTCAACCTTTCTAAAAAAGCATGGTGAAGCAACTAGCTTTCTAGGGCATTTATAACTTATAACAAATTAAGCCAGCCAAATAATTAAAAATTATGACAGTGAAAATTTATCCTTGCTATTGGCCTGATATATAATGGGCTAAAATGTAAGGAATCTAAGTAATCTCTTTTTTCAAAGAACCAGTTTCAGAGCAATTAGTTTTTCTTGATTATCACCTCTGCAGTTTTTCCAACCAGATTTCAAATGTTTGGCGATATTAATTTTCCTGATGGGAATTCCCGCTATCATAGCTCCATAGTTAGGGTACTTTAGCTTCAAAACATATAGATAAATGATTTTAGCACAATAATCTTGCATTTCATTTGTAATATAGAACTGTAACAACTAAAATTTTGCCCTTATCAATAGGCATTTTGTTATTTAATTTCTCCTACATCGTATGTCCATAATAAAGGATCTATTATATTGCCTATATAAAACCATGCTGTCCTTTGGAAATTACTACAAGTTAAGATAATGCAAGTGAACATAAAAGTACCTTCAAAAAGCATAATTACAAATGATACTTCACTAATTTATTTGCTAATGGAAAATAACACAACCACAAATTCAGGGAAGCATTAAATGGGAAAATGTCACTTCTAATAGGTTAAAGTACCTGCACTAGGCAGTTTCAAAATATTTTATTTTAACATATATTTATACAACTTTTTTCACATTTCACCGCATACCTACAAAGAATGACTTTCTTTTGCAACTACAAATAATAATAATGTATCCTGTGGAATCATTTGTTTACTACAATATCTAGAAATATCTCTCTAAATGGCAGAAACTTACCATGTTGCTTCTGCTTTGGATTGTACATCTTCCACCAGCGAAATATAATAAATCCATCTTGGATTCTAAAAAGTATTTACACAAATAAAGTATTTAAAACAGCTGTTAAAGTGTACCTATATTCTATATGCAATTAATAAGAAATTGTTTCAAATAACACAAAGGTGACTTTATCATCCTGTTTCTGGAATCTGAAAAGATACCAAACAGCTGAAATATCAAAACACAAGTATTCAGAATTTCTTTGCAATTTGTTTAAGAACCTGAGCTTTTCAACCCAAATCTGCCCTCAGAAAGGTTTATTTTTATAACTTTCACTAAGGTAAGGAAAAAGGGAGTTTTCTATGCTGATTCCACACCTATCATGAATTCCTGGATTTATTGGTAGTCTTCGACAATTGAGAGCAACATTTCTGTTGCCAAGCAAAACATTTGTTAAATGAATTTTGCCCCATTTTATGACCTTTCTTGTTGTTAAGTTAGTATCAATTAGATAGATTAGTTAGATTGTTAAGTGAATCTGGCTTCCCCGTTTGACTTTGCTTAAGAAGGTCGCAAAAGATGATCATATCAATTTAACAACCTATCAGATTTTACTTTCATAAAGTAATGTGAAATTATTGTTATCTCAAAGTCATTCAACCACTCCAACTAGATTTTCTCAACTCTGACAGGTCATGGATATACTCAAAATCTGGCCATTCATGCTTACATTTCTATTATTTTTAAAATCAGGGTTTTAACTCATTTAGACTATTTTGTGGACCTCATTTTCTGATCTTTTTTATGTAAAAGCTAGAATATTCTTCATGTTGTATGCCAGTTGCACCTTCTCCTGGATCAGGAGGCTCACAAGTCACTCATGTCATAATCACCTCCAGATTGTATTACTGTTATGTGCTCTACATGTGGTTGCCCTTGAGAGTATCCAGAAGCTTCAGCAGATAAATTCAGCAGAATGCAGCAGTGCAGACAAATATGTGTGCTCCTAGAAGAGCATATATAACATTCTTTATCACCTTTAAAACCATTCATGGCTTGGGATGGGTTATCTCAGGGACTGCCTCTTCCCAATTACATCAGCCTGTACATTAGATCTGACACAGAAGGCATGTTGCAGGTACCATTTATTAAGGACCTACATTTAGTTGGTTACAGAATCAGGGCGTTCTCTGCCATGGTGCCCACTGTAAGGATAATTCACACACAAACCCCTTGAAATTAGGTTCTCCTTGCTATTTTTCCAGAAGTCCCTCAAGACTTGACTGTGATGCAAAGCCTGGGGGTGAGGTGGTTTCAGAGAAATGGAAATATTGTTAGATGGCTCCATTGTGGTTGATTTTTAGATTTTTTAATATATATTTTTGTTTTTAAATTATTTGAATTATTAAATTTAAATTTAAAAATTTAAATAGAACAATTCTCTATTTTTATAATATTGATATTTTATATATTGCTGTTTTATTGACTATTGTACGGAATCTTTGTGAAATAGGTGGCTATATAAATGTCATTAACAAATAAATATGATTAATAAATATGGGCCAAAAGATATGCATAGGTTAGACATCTCTGCTATAGCTCTTACGTTTCACTGCCATTCATAACTATTTTATTGTAACTAGTAGGATAACAAATTTTACTACAAAAGGAAAATCTTATTTCCTTAAATTTACAGAGATAGTTCCTTTTAGAAATTTTTGTATAGTCACAAAATAAGTACCTTGTACCAAAATAAGTACAAAATAACTCTTTTTTCTTTGAATTATTTTTCTTATTATACCAATGATGAAAATACAAATGAAGATGTTAAACCATATTTGGACCTACTTTATCTGTATGCAATGCTATAATGGGAATAAAACTTAAGTTTTAATAAAAAATAAAGTTAATAAAGCCATGACTGTGAAATAAAGTATAAAACTTAAGTACCTAATGGAGAAATCTTCTGTAATGTAATATATTTCACGAACCATGATTTTTCCAGAAAGAACAGAGAATGAGAAGGATCCTGCAATAAAAAGATTTCTGTAAAATCATAGAATACCAAGGAGTCCTTTAAGTTCTCGAGTTCTAATTTCTTACTTTCCAGAAGAATCCAGTTAAAGCATCCCAAGAAAATGAATATCTAGCTTCTGCACAAATGAAGGGGAACCTATTACTCTGATTAAGAATAAGAGTAGGTCAACAGTTTAAAGGTTGCCCCTATCCAATCAAGACAACTCAAGCAGACTGTGCTCATCTCCGATTTTCAGCCAAGGAAGCCTGCATTCTGAGATGCTTCTGTCATCATGTGGCCAGCATGAAAATATGGAAACACAATAATCTTCCCATCAAAGCGTTACCTATTTATCTACTTGCATTTGCATGCTTTTGAACTGCTAGATTGGCAGGAGCTGGGATGAATAACAGGAGCTCACTCCTGTACTAGCACTTGGATCTTAAACCGAGGCAGTCAGCTTTTCAGCTGACAAACCCAGTGTCTTACCTTGTGAGCTACTCTTACTCTTAATCATATACCATTATCAATCTTAAATAAATATTTATGCTTTCTCCAGTTTTCTCCACCCCTTCCATAGTTTTTCTCGGATAATTTTGAATCTCTGACATACAAATACTGAACTTACTGTGCAAAAAGCTATGTGAATGCTGCTTTCTCTTGTGTTACCCTACTGTTTCTCCTGAGTAATAAAGAATATTCTTTACTGGAACACTGATACTGAGCAGACTATAGTAGATCTAACAGGAAAGGTATAATGGAAATATCCCATCTCAAGCAACAAAAAACAAAAATTAAAGGTATAGTTCAACAGTTCTAACATAGATAATGGATATCATCAAAGCCCAAGAAACTCAAACTCCAAGCTCAAGCACAAACTTTAACCTCTCTTTCAACTGTGCTTCTAAAAGGGGAAGGAATGGGGGATTCCATTTTGCATTTGCTATATCTTCTTTCTTAAGGAAGGGAGAGAGGCCTCTTACTCTTCTGGCTCACAGGCAGCTAACAAAACCAAAATTGGAATAAGAGATATAGGAAATACCATCAATCTATAACTAGCCGAAACTATGTATTTATTTTGTTTTATAGAAAATCATGTTGTAGTGTTTTATGTTCCTCTTTTGGTCCTATTTGAGAATGACAACATTTAAAAACCATTCAAACTTTTAAAATGATTACCGTATTTTTCAGTGTATAAGACACACTTTTTCACCCTCAAAAAGTGGGTGAAAATGTCTGTGCAACTTATACAGTGAATGCTGACGAAGCACCACCCACCCTCTGGCCCCCACCATTCAGCCTCTGCCTCCCGACGATCAGCTGCTCCAGGCTGCGGGGATGGCTGCTGCTCATCGGAGACTCGCTGCCCATCACTGCTGCCACCTATTGCTGCCTCTGTGTGCTCCATTTTAATTAAGCCTCCATGTATTCCATATTCGCACGCTCCATTTTCAATCTCCGCATCCCATTTTTGTCCCATTCCAACACGTGGAAATGGGATGCATTTTGCTGGGACATAGAGGTAGATTTTTTTTTCTTATTTTCCTCCTCTAAAATTAGTGCATCTTATATACCAGAGCGTCTTATACACTGAAAAATACTAGGTGGAAAGAAACTTCTCAAGGAAGGAAAATCCTTTTCCCAAACAAAATCAATACTTGGTTGAAAGAACTCTCCCAAGGAAGATATTATCCCTCATGCTCATTTGTTCAGAGATTAGTGAACATTTAGTGTTCAAATTACTGATCTCTAGAGAAATCCATTCCATTTGCATCCCACAACTGCCATGATGTACTACTGTGCATTGATTGGGTTGATCCCTTTGACTCCATCAAGCAGAGGCTAAGTTTTTTCCTCCCTACTACATTATGCAAAACTGGAGAAGCCATATACGGCAACCACTCACTTTATTCCAAGGAAAAATCCCTCACCACATATATGCATTCATGAGGAAAAAAGTGGCAAAATTACCAGATCATCCTGGTTATTTAACTGGGGAGAGTGTACTAAATGTAAAGTCCTTTCAATGTGAAAGGCTAATTTAGTTAAGAAATCCAAGCCTTTTGTTGTGTATATCAATGTTACACGGAAATGGTTAGGAGTCAAAGAAAGAGAAAAAAAAACCTGTGACTTCAACGGACTAGTGCCCTCACTTTTAGCCAATAATGCATACTGTATACACAGAGAGCCAAGACAATAAAATCAAATGACTACAAATGACTAAAAAAAACCAACTTGTATAATTTTTCATAATTTAAGTTTCTAATCTGCAATAATACTAAAAACTTATACTAGTTTTTAGATTGCTCTAAATTTCCTAGATTTCCAGGAATTGAGCCTCATTTGCTGGGCTCTGAGTCAAACAGGAAGAACCTGCTCTGGTCCTCCCATTAAAATACAGATAAAATATAATCTTACAGGAAAGAGAGGGAAAACAGCCTAGTACTGGATGATTTCTGGGCTCTAGTGGTCTTTTTGTTTTGAAACTTAAATTTTGCAGCTAGATGAAGTTGAAGTTGAAGTCTTTTATCTCCAATCTTCTTTAAATGTGATATTATCCCCATCCAATACACAGTATATATTGCATGTGCAGTGACTCATGGAATTCTTCAGTGTAAAAAGCCTTGCTAAGAGTCCATGCATGACATGAGTACATCCTTTAGTCAAAGGATGCTATGGATGAATCTAATATTTTGTCAGAGTGTATGCAGAATCTTTTTACAGAGTGACTGCCTCTATGCTATAACCCAGGAGCAATAAGTTACAGTACAAAGTCTTTTCCTATATACAGGTAAAACTCGAAAAATTAAAATATTGTGCAAAAGTTCATTTATTTCAGTAATGCAACTTAAAAAGTGAAACTAATATATGATATAGAAAAGAAGTTGGATGTTCCCAAAGTGCTGTATCAAAGCACATTAATAGAAAGTTATATGGAAGGGAAAAGTGTGGAAGAAAAAAGTGCACAAGCAGCAGGGATGACTGCAACCTGGAGAGGATTGTCAGGAAAAGGCCATTCAGAAGTGTTGGGGATTTTCACAAGGAGTGGACTGAGGCTGGAGTCAGTGCATCAAGAGCCACCACACACAGACGGATCCTGGACATAGGATGTCGTATTCTTCTTGTCAAGCCTCTCCTGAACAACGTCAGAAGCATCTGTTGCTCAATGGTCCAAAGTCCTCTTTTCTGATGAGAGCAACTTTTGCATCTCATTTGGAAACCAAGGACCCAGAATCTGGAGGAAGAATGGAGAGGCACATACTGCAAGATGTTTGAAGTCCAGTGTGAACTTTCCACAGTCTGTGTTGATTTGGGGAGCAGTGTCATTTGCTGGTGTTGGATCACTATATTTCATTAAGTCCAGGGTCAATGCAGCTGTCTACCAGGAGATTCTGGAGCACTTCATGCTTCCTTCCGCAGACGAGCTTTATGGGGATACTGACTTCATTTTACAGCAGGACTTGCACACTGCCAAAAGCACTAAAACCTGGTTCAATGACTGTGGCATTACTGTGCTTGATTGGCCAGAAAACTTGCCTGACCTGAACCCCATAGAGAATCTATGGGGCATTACCAAGAAAAAGATGAGAGACATGAGACCGAACAATGCAGAAGAGCTGAAGGCCGCTATTGAAGCATCCTGGTCTTCCATAACACCTCAGCAGTGCCACAGGCTGATAGCTTCCATGCCACGCCGCACTGAGGCAATAACTGCTGCAAAAGGGGCCCAAATCAAGTATTGAGTACATATGCATACTTATACTTTTCAGAGGTCCAATATTGTTCTATGTACAATCCTTGTTTTATTGATTGCATGTAATATTCTAATTTTCTGAGATTGTGGGTTTGGGTTTTTCATGAGCTGTACGCCATAAATCAGGGCTTGAACTATCTTGCTTTGCATGTAATGAGTCTATCTCATATATTAGTTTCACCTTTTAAGTTGCATTACTGAAATAAATGAACTTTTGCACGATATTCTAATTTTTCGAGTTTCACCTGTACAATGGCTTATATAATATACAATGATATATACACATTGTAGCAAAATGCTTTAATGGTGAACTCTCACAATGAATAAGCAATGAATCAAGGATACAAACAGCAACGATCAAACACAAAGGCAAGGAAGAAGAAAGATGTCCTCTACTGGTTACCTTATATATCTACCTCTTCAAGGAGAGTCATTCTCCTCTTGTATCAGCCCTGTAGTTACAGTAACTTCCTATTACAGGTGAATCAACATTTCTAACTGTTCAGCCCTTAAATCTATTATCATGACATCATAGTTGAATTTTAATCCCAAATTTGCAATATATAGGATACAGGAGACATTTCACATGTGCAATAGCAGCCCAGATTTTATCCATACCATTGCCATGTAATCTCAGCACGGGATTAATATTTTCATCACACTGATGTTAATAGAATAGTTTAATGTATTTATTTTTTTCTCTTTCTGAAATCAATGGAATATAAAATATGTAACACTGACTAGACGTTTTATCAATATAATATTATGAATGTGATTCAGAATATACTGGCATTTCATATTTAAATCAAGATGACTTACCAATATGGATATAGCCATTTTTAAGTAATCTGTTAAGGATCAATGTTAAAATAAAACCAATGTTTCGGGAATTGTAATAAGTTAGGTAAATAATCCAGGCACAGGACAAAATTGTAGCTGCAAAACAAATATTCATATATTTAGAGCAATGGAAATTATTTTTTTTAAAAACACAGAAGTGATACATTCATAACACAAAAATTATTTGGAAGTGAGAAAGACATGGACTGCCACAGACTCAATGGGAAGCACTATTACCAAATTACTTAATGGTAAATGGGCTCTTGTAACCAGCCATACGGTAGCCGTTTTGCAAGGCTGCTCATGATCTATTCCTACAATTCCAAATATGCTCACTGGCACACAGTGGCTGAGGACACACAATAAAGAATTCTGTTCTATTCTATTCTATTCTATTATATTATATGAGAAAATATGAAGCAAAATGTGTTTTAATGTTTACATTGCAAGCTGATATAAAATGAACTTAAATAAACTTAAAGATGGAAAATTAAGAACCTGCAAGAAATCATTTAACATTCCACTAACTCCAATTTTCAGATTAGTAATTAATTTCTGTTTAAAATCATCCAGGATAAAATCAATGTTTTCTAAAACAATAAGCAACTTATAGTTGTTGCCAAGCATTTCATGTCAGATAAGATAGATATGAGATATAATATGGGAAAATAAACAAACCAAATATTACATACCAACAAGGAGCCAAACAACATTTGAGTTATGTTCAGTGAGAAAATTTTCCAACTGAGTGATACTGGGAACAATGCTAACATTAATATTTCTATCCATTCTTAGAATATTGCAGCAGGATCTAGATGACTGAAAAGAGAAAAAACATGTATTATTTTGAAAAGTGCTGTTGAAGTGCTTTGTTTGAGATATATGTAAGAGAGATCAACCTCTTTGAAATTAACACACAAAATGAATGTTATGGCTTTTAATCAACATCTATAGGCAGTAATGCTATTTCATGCAGGATGATTCATAGGGAAAGTGTTAGCGTTCCTAATGTTAGTAGAAAGAAAAGCCAAGCACAGTATCAAACAAACCGTTATGTTCTTTACTTCTCTGCATGATCGGTACAAACTGAATCACACAAATGATCTTTAGTCAGTGCTGCCACCTAGTGTTCCCACCACTGTATGTGCTCCTAGTGCCCACGCACACACTCCCACCCCATGCTACTCCACCTCCACGCTTCTCAGCATTCATTGGCTCAGCTTCTTGCCCAGCTCTCACGTCAGCTAGTCCAATTATGTTCTTCATCATTGGCTGGCAGCAAACCAGCATTCAGCAGTCAACTTCCAGCTTTTCCGGAGGATCAAGGTTTGTCTGGAGGATGTAGGAGGTGAGCAGGCTGAGCAGCGACCCGTGGATGGCTCTGCCCCATCCTGAAGGGCAGCCTCAAGAGTGGTGGAAACGAGGCTGACAGAAAGCTTTTGTTACAGTGTAATATACACTACGCAGCACGAAAAGGAATGGTAGCTTATTAAAGTAAAAAAGAGTTAATAACAAAGTAAAAATGATTTCCTTGCTAAACTTTCAATACATGTTACATTAAATATGTGACCACCTTTCATACTTAAATATTTTTATTTTCATTTTTTAAATAACAACTGTTAAGAGTCTCTGATCAAGACTCGGGTCAAAACATTCTTTTGGACCTTGACATACTCCCCAAAAAATCACTTCCTAAAACCATCTGTTCTTCAATGAAAAGCTACAATCAATTTTTAAGTACACATTTCTTCAAAGCCTGCTGCAGCAGACACCAAGAATCCAATAGTAAACTAACTCTCAAAAAAGTGTTGCAGCACAAAGACTAAATGAGAAGCAATTTCTGTCTACTGGTGACCCCTTGGGTTTTCCCAAAGCCTTGCTTTCAAAATCAATAGTTTGGTCTTAACTGTTGCACCTCTGAAATGCATATTAACATAGTTCACATTTTATAAAAAAAATGTTTAATTATCAACTTAAGGTAAACTAGGTTCTTAAATCATGAAATCAATATTCCAACCATAATTTAAGATTTTTGGTTTGGTCTAAAATCTTTATCCACTTTGAATGGTTCAGAAAACTAATTATGGTAAAAACTAGAGTTTTAACTTTCTTATTTGTTGTTGTTTTTAACCATTTAGTTGTATCCGACTCTTGGTGATTTCATAGGCAAGTGCTTTCCATGTTATCCTGTCAAACACAGTTTCTCGCAACTGTTGTATGTTCAGCTCTACATCAGATTTGATATTATCAAGCCAGCGTGTTCTTTGCTTGCCCCTTTTACTAGAGCAAGACTATTGCTCTAACCAGCCTGCTTTTTGTATTTATATCACTATCTCTACTTTTTCAGATCTTATTCATGTTAACCATTGCAATGCGGCCTAAGGTAATTCTGCATTTCATTTCAGGAGTAGAAATGCCATCATGAACAATTTTTGATCCAGGGAAAAAACTAATTCTATTTCCTTTTTGTTCATTTTAAACATATCATGTCCATCTGCAGCTGTTGTCATTATCTTCGTTTTCCTAATGTTAAGACTCAATCCTATTTTTTCACTTTCATCCTTGATTTTCCAGATCATTTTTTTCTAGGTCTTTCTTATTTTTAGCCAACAGTGTTGTATCATCTGCATACCACAAATTATTAATGGTCTTCATCCAATCTTCACACCAACATCAGGCAGTTCCAAATCTAATTTCTACAAGATCACTTCAGTATATAATTGGACAAAAAAGTGATAAAATACATGCCTGCCTAAACTCCCTTACTGATGCTGAACCAAGCTCATTTTTCAGACTTTTTGTGGCCCGTTTTTGGATCCCAAAAAATGCCAAAAAATAGACCAAAAAAATGCTGAAAATGGGGCACGCAATAGTCGAAGTTTTACAAATAGACAAACAAGAAGTGTGAAGGGACATAGACGAGGTCTATAGAATGCACACTAACTACGTACGAAGGCACCGGTTACCAAAGGAAGTACATGCAAGATTCACAAAAAAAGCAAAAAGAGACAAAATATATAGGAAGATGAGAGAGGAACCAATTACTCACAAAGGAAAGAAAATACAGACTTTGAAACAGATACCAGAGTTAGAAACCAAAGAAGAAACTATCAGTTCTTAACCTCACAGCTAATAAGATATAATGTAATGTTCTGTTGGTTAATTCCAGAAGATATCCTGATTTCCTGGCAGGAGAAAAAATTTAAAATAGACTCTCTCGAAAAAGCACAAAAATTTAGTAAACATTATTTCCCAACAGAAGAATAACAAGAAAATAGGGAAGAAGCGGAGAGTAGAAGTCAAGAGGAAGAGGAGGAACGGGAGGAGCAAAAAGATAGAAGGAGACAGGAAAAAGAGCGGAAGGACAGAGAAAGTGCAAGAGGGAGAGAACAGAGAGACTAGGAACACAAGGAAACAAAGAGCAACTGATAAGTAGACATGGGAATGGAAGAAGAAAGCAAGTTAACGTCAATAAACATAAATGGATTAAATGCACCAGCAAAAAGAAAGTAGGTTTTTGCAAAACTCCAAAAATTAGGAATGGATATCATAGGCATACAGGAAGTACACATTAAAAAACAGCATAAAAACTTATTAGAAAACCAAAAATTAGGCAAACTCTTTGTATCACTAACAATACAAAAAAGACAAATAGCAATATACATTAAAAAGAGACTAGAACCGAAGCAAATATACGTAGATGAAGATGGAAGAATCTTAATGACAGAGGTAAAAACATAACAGAAACAAATATTATGTGTCGCAATTTATGCACCCAACAGCAATCAAAATGAATTTTACAGGAAAATCCATGATAAATTAATAATTAGAATATAAGAATACTGTCTAATTGGCGATTTTAATGCAATTACAGGAAAAAAAAAGACTATATGACTACTAAAAAGAAAAAACGAAGAAAAGAACATTGCCCGACTCATTTTTTGAAATGATTCATGAATTAGGATTAGAGGGCACCTGGTGAGAAATAAATAAAGAGAAAAAACAAAATACATATTATTCCAATCCATACAGATGGACACTCAATCAAGAAGTACTGAAAAAGAAGGAATACACACGAATGACGGAAAAGGAATTAAAGTTATTTTTTGAAATAAACAAAAAAGAAGACACCCCACTTCAAAATTTGTGGAATACTACTAAAGCATACATACGGGGGCTTACAATTGCATATGTGGCAAACAGATATGCAGAATGACCCTCAAAACAAAAAAATAAAAGTAAGAAGAGATTTAATCAAACAAACTTAATCTTATCACACAATGAAATGATACGGAAGCTTAAATTGGCAAAACAAAACTACTTTGAACATGCTAATAACCTGGACAATAGCTGGCATACAAATTAAAAAGGGAGAAAGAAAAAAGAATAACAGATCAATTTCAGGATGAGGAGGGGGTTATGCACCACAAGAATGAAGAAAAAAGGAAATAGTACAAAAATACCTCCAAAATCTGTACTGTAGAGAAAAATTACTGGAAAATAACATAAAGCAATACTTAGACAGAATGAACTTATTTGAAATTGCGGAGGCCAAAAGAGAAATGCTCAATGAAACAATAACGATGAGGGAATTGGTAGAGGCGAGAAGGAAACAAAAGGATAATAAATCTCCAGGTCTGTATGGTCTTCCGGTTGAAGTATATAAGACGATAAAGGGATCATTAGACAATTTGATGCTGGAAGTGTTTAACGAAGTTATGGCAAACGCAAAGATACCAAACTCCTGGACAGAAGCATTGATTACAATTATTCCAAAAGAAGACTGGGACAGAACACAAATTAGAAACTACAGACCTATTTCACTATTGAATGCAGATTATAAAATATTCACAGCCGTCATCCCGGAAATACTTAAAAAAATTCTAAATGAAACAATACATCCAGATCAAAATGGTTGTTTACCCAAAAGAAAAATAAGAAATAATATAAGAATTATTATTGACACACTAGAGTATTATGAAGCCCACCCTGGAAAACAAACTGCTTTAATTTTTCTAAACACACAGCAAGCCTTCGATAATTTAAATTGACAATTTATTATTCTACAACTAGAAAAAATGAAATTTGGAGGATCTCAAAAATGGCCAAAAACAGGCCAAAAAAACACTGAAAATGGGGTGCGTGGAGATGGCAATACTCGGCAATAGGCCATAGCGATCCCCTGGAACAGCTGGTCAATGGTAGAGACAGATTTTTTTACTTGTTTTCCTCCCTAAAATTTAGGTGCATCTTATACTCTTATACAATGAAAAATACAGTATTATCTGCTGTTTATATGTACACTGTGAGCTTATAAATTACTTGTTTGTTCGATTACACTTGGCCAATAAAGAATTCTATTCTATTATTCCTTTACACAAGCATTCTTCCATTATGTCACAGATCAAGAATAAACTTATGTTATTCCATTACAGAATTAGATAAATTATATAAAGAATCATAACATTAAGAATCTCAAACTGAAAAGAATCTGAGATATTAGATTCTGATGTTACTGAAGTATAGAATTCAGTAACAACTTGTTAATTGTCCACATTGACAATCACGGGAATGTATAATTCATTTTATAGTTTTATGCCTGCTTTAAATTGCTTTATATCTTTACATACTAACAATATTTTCACAGCAGCCCAATTATTATAAGATGAAAATAATATTTATTAAGATATTTTCAGCCTTTACATTTAATAAAATCATCATGGATTAAGTTTTTAAAGTTTACATTAATTAAAGCTATGTTTTCACTAGAAGAAATTATTTTAAGAGTCTTTAGGCTACATATGACATTTACATACCACATTTACTTCCTTTTTCTATCAGGAACATACAGTATCAAGATCAACAGGGCGGTGGGGGGATCAACAGGGCGGTGAGGGGATCTACTTAACTACAGTATGCAAGGGAAAGCAGAGAAAATAGAGTTAGTTATCTTGGTAAAGATACTACTTTAAAAGCCAATAGGCTTAGCCAAAGGCTAAGATATACCACATTTTAAAACATTATGAAAAATGTATTTTTATTTATTGGATTTTAATACTCCCTGATTCCAAAATGACTTTCAACAGCTTATAAATTTTCGGGGTGGGGTGGGGGGTGGGGGTTGTGTTCCTTACTTTACTCTAAACGTGATTTTAAAAAAAATACAATATTGGTAAAGAATTCCATCTTTCTCCACCAGTGCAAATCAAAAGAAACCAATGAATCTCATTTATAAATGTAGTTCTATGTAGTTCAAATATTCACTAATGTGGAAATATTCTCTGTGCAGCACTGTATTTACCTGAACTTTCATTATCCAAAACTATTCAATCAACACCAAAGTGTTAGCTATCTCTCTGCTTGTCTTTGATTCCAGAAAAGTTATGAATATACTTTGAATCTTCAATGAGTTGCATTAAGATTTTTTTAGTTAGATTCTGTAAGCTAACCAGAATTGTGACAGATCAGGACAGCATATATATTTCATAAATAAATCAATAAATAGAAGATGCAGCTGATTTAATGGGGAAACTTATTTGTACATCTTTTTAAATATTCAGCTCAATGGTGGAATTCAAATTTTTTTACTATCAGTTCTGTGGTGTGGCTTGGTGGGCATGGCTGAGTGTATTAACCCTGTAAAGTAGGAAAAAAAGATTTCTTCTAACAACTGGTTTTCTGAACTGCTTAGAAAATTTACTATTGGTTCTAGCGAATAGGCTAGAATTGGTTGAATTTCACCTCTGATTCAGCTCTTCTTGCTTTTATTAACTGATTTGCAATGTTGGCTATAGTAAGTGCACTATGGCAACCATATAATATCAGTGTTTCGTGCCAGGATGATCTATCAGATATGTGCATGAGATGAACTTTGGATCTGAAGGTATTTTGATTAGTTCTAACAAATGATCATGCTCTCAACAGAATGAATGACTCCTGTTTTGTTCTAAACTTGAACTTCAGTGAAATTCCATACCTGATCTATTTTTCCTCAAGAGAGCTGCAAAAAGTGGCATTATGGTACCAATCAGGCAAAAAAAGCTTTAAATCATTTACTTAAACTCCATAAAGAGAGATTGATAACTGGATTTTAATGAGCTACAGCATTATTCTTAAAGCACAGTAAACTTAGTATTTAATTTAATCATCATTGTTCACTCTATCAAAGTGTCCTTGTGAGAGATGCTGAGTGTTAAATCAGTAGTACAATCTGACAGCTGGTTCACATAATAATAAAGTGTCCAACAGCTGTTTCCAAAGCTCTCATATATAAATTTATACATACATTTCTCCTTGGAATGTCAAAGTACTTTCTGAAATAGTTGTTAGGTTAAGTTAATCTTTTCCCAAAAACTCTTACTAATCCAAATCTCATTCCTTATTGACACAGCTGAACCTCACTACAGTACTCTCTTTTTCTATAAGTGATATGACAGTATTTTTGGAACTGCATTTATTTTCATTCTGTGATATATGATTCTGTAACTTTGAAATAATATTTACCTTTTCACTATGTCAATACTCAGCAGAAATAATGATGAAGAATCAGAAAAATAAATTCATATTTTTATATTTATATGAAATTTTCTGGGGGGAAAACCAATTTCAGCATTTTCAGGAAATGAGCTCCCATTCCACACAAACCGCCTTTCTTCTGTACAGCAATATTTCAGTTTATCTTTCTACAGGTGTCATGAATGCTTTCTCTCCATAGGCTACTATCACTACATGTCCCAAAATATATACAAGTTATTATTTATGAAATTATAGCTAACTCACTTTCACAAACTTTAGATACCTAATATAGTATAACATATTCACAATAAATTGAAATCAACAATAACATTAACAAAAACTAAGATTAAATTAAAATTTAAATCACAAATCAATGTTAAAAATGAAAAATGGTCCAGCATAATAGATTTTAAACCTCAAATGCTCTACAGAAAAACCAGATTTCTAACATTTGCTAAAACGTTAAAAAATGTAGGATTAACCTAAATTTTGATTTACAAGATTTTTTTATAAATCAGAATTTACAACCATAAATAAAAAAAGAATCCAAACCTCATACTTTATTTTCTTAGCTATTTCACCCCTTCACTGTTTTCCCCAATCATATTCTGAATCTCAGCAGCAAAGTGGATAAAATTATATCCACAGCAATCCACACAAGATCCCATTTCCAAAACTATAAAATCTAACAGTAAACTAGATACCATACAGAAATTCTCAAGTTACGACTGTTTGGTGTCTGTTTGAAGCTGTAACAGCACTGGAAAAAGTAACATGACTATTTTTCACCCCTTTGACTGCTGCAGGATTGTCTTGGTCACATGATCAAAGTTCAGAACTTGGCAACTGACTCATATTTATGATGGTTGCAGTGTCCTGGGCTCATGAGATCACCCTTTGCAAACTTCCGACGACCAAAGTCAATGGGGAAACCAGATTAACTTAACAACTGTGTTACTAATTTAACAACTGCACTTAAGAACTGTTGCAAGAAATGTTCTATAATGGGGAAAACTCATTTAAGAAATATCTCACTTAGTAACAGAAATTTTGAGCTCAATTGTGGTCATAAGTCAAGGACTACCTGTATTTTATAATAAAATCCTTGAATAGCCAAAGATCTTTTGTATACTAAAAAATCTTAAGTCAACATTAAAAAAAAATGAAGAAGCCTTGTTCTTCATCAGCAACTGAATCAACTACTTCAGATTCATGGAAGCCTCATTTTCTCTTTTGTAAAAAGAAGCCAGTTCTTTTTGAAGTATATTATAATTATTATAATTATACAGTAATTCAATACAATCTTTCTCAAACAATATGCATTCTATCTCCAAAGAGGCATAAGTCAATTCTATACAAAACAATCCCACTAAATTAAATAGAGTGTCCATGGTAAATCAACACCTGCCATAAAATTTTTCCAATAAACATCCCAGATATTACTATCCTACGTCTTATTATAGTCCAATACATTTTCATTTTAAACCAGAAAAACCTGTTTCATTTTTAAACCATTATATTTAGCAAAATCTTCCATTTGCAGAATTCATTTTTTCCACTTATAGTGAAGTATTGATTTGCTAGAAAATCTTGAAATATGATGCATGTCCACAATAGGTTTAGTTTTACCTATGAAGAAAATAAATTAAGATATTACTATATTCTGTTACCTAACAACAAAATATCATGGCTGAAATATATTTCTATATAGTGATACTTCATTTTAAACATGGCATTCAAATCTTTTTCTCAGTTGCCAATGAAGTTTAAAATGATGGTTAAGAATACTGTCTTCTGCTTTTATTATTCCTTTTCTTCTGCTTTCAATAGTTGTTTTATCTGATGCTTTGAAATTTGTAAAATCTTCCAGTGCAGGCCACCTTAAAGACTTTTCTTGACAGAAACATATACATGTGGCAATGTATAAGAAAATATTTTAAAAGACAATTAAATACAATTGTCCAACTGAAACCAACCAAGAAACAGAATTAGTACCAGAGTCTGGGAGCAACTTTAATTGAGTGAAATATTATCTTACATATATAGACACTATTTGTATGGGTGCAGTGTTGACTCTGAGCCTGGCAAGTCCCTACGGTTTCCTTGGCGAGATTTCAAAAGTGGTTTCCCATTCCCTCCTTGGCAGGACTGCGAGAGTGACTGGCCCAAGATCATCCAATTGGTTATGTATCTAAAGTGAAATTAGAATTCATTCATGGCCTCTTAGTCTAGCCTGATGCCTTAACCACTACACCAAACTGGCTCTCTTGTATAGACACTAGGAAACCAAAAATGCTCAGATGTTGAACCTTCATTTCCCCATTAACTTTTGTTTCACTGAAAGCAAGACAGGATGATACTCCATACACAGGGTACACAGCTACATTCCCATTTCAGATTATTTTTCTAAAAAAAAAACCCCAAACAATGTGAAATACTCCACTGTGTCAGGTATTTTACTTGCTGCTTTGACAGTACTTTAAAGAGACCTGAGTGTTATGGGCTACCTCGATTTCCATCAGCCCCAGCCAAAACGGGAAATGTGGTCCAAAACTAGTCAAAGGCACCGAGTCCAATAACGACATTTTAAAGCGTGATTTCGGTCGGATATTGCTGGATTGCAAGAAACCACGCGCGGTAGAACTGAACCAGACAACCACAATGTGCTCCACGGAGCAGAGGCGGTAAATGACTTCGAAATAAACCCTTACGCGGAAGGGCTTCGATCCTAGGAAATAGCCCCAATCCACGCCTCTCTCCCTGTCCACCAAACCAGGGTGGCCCGCCTTCACCTTTTTTTCAAGCGCAGCCTCTCTTCCAAATGACGGTGTGTGTAAAACGAGCGCTGCACATCGAACTAATCCGGAGGAGGAATAGGATTTGAGCTACCTGAGCGACCAGTTCGCCGCAACTGCGCGCTCTACAAGCAGCGCCCTGAGCGGAGTGTGGGAGTGCCCGGCGATCGATCGGGATTCACGACCTCAAAGCAACCGGGCAACCGCATCGCCATCAGGCACTTCACCACCGTTCGGGGCTCTTCCACCTCGGCCTTAATTAGGGCTGAGGATGGCGAGAGTCGCGGCCGGGCTCCCGGCAGCAACGCCCCCTCCGCTCGGACGAAGGGAGCCCGGGCATCTTCCTCCTCGCTTCCACCTGCAGCCTCTCGTAAGAGAAAGGCAGGGGCCGAAGCCTAGAAAGACGGCTCCGAGCCGAGCCCACGCAAAACGGCCCAGCGCCAAAGCTCTCCCCGCTTACCCCATGGTCTACTGTTTACATCCAATCCCTCTGCGGCTCTTTACTACGAATCCGGAACCCGGCGCCTCCTACCCAGCCGAAGGCTGGCCGCAAATAACGGCTAACTCCACCCGAGCCTGCCTCTCCCAAGTCATTCTGCCAATCCAAGGGGCGCTCTCGGATTCACCGAGCAATGGTAACAGTCCGCAGTCGGAAGCAGAAGGCGGGCAAAGAAAGCGACCTCCAGCCAATCGCGTCATACGTGAACCTTGAAGCGACGCCTCCGTGCAGTTTTGGTGTGACGAACGTAGAAAAATAAAGTATAGTTTCTCAAGGCTCCGAACTTCCGAGTACACTCAGACTTTCCTTCTTTGGCTCGCAAATAAGTTACCGAATGTTCAGGTAGCATAAAGGAACTTTGGACTGAACTGGGCTGAAAGGAAAGCCTAAAGAAACAAATTAAGGAGTCCTGGTTTACTGAAGTGAAAGGAGAAAAGCGTTGATGGAAATTCAATCCCTGTCCGCGATCAATATATGTCCGCTGTAACAACTTAAGTGTAAATAATGCTCTCAGCAACATTTGGCAATGTGGTCATTAAATTTCTCTCTTTTTCCCGTACTGAAAATGTAGAAATGAAACGAAAGTGGGAGAAGGAGATCAGGCGTTGTATAAATAGGCTTTTACAATCACGTGTCTAAAGGAGAAAACTATATAAATTGACTACTTTGGAAATTTATCATATTCGGTATATGAGATCTCAGTACAGTCTCTCAGCTCGCGATCGCGTATGTTTACCCATGTTCATTAAGATCGATCTTTTACTTTCACATAGGGCTGCCGGATCTGAGCTGCAAAAATTCGGATGACTGCTAGATGGTCCACAAGAACCTCGCTGCCCTCTGTATTTTGCAAGCAAACGCTATTAGCTCTTATAATAATTCTGAGCCATAAACTCCATCTGTGTTCAAAACTATGCATAAAGAGCTGTAAATAGTGTTGGTATGCTATCTCATATAAGTATAGCTATAAATATTTAATCTTTTTTACTAATATTAAATCAATAGTCTGTGTTGCAGTGATAAATGGCCACAACTCTGAAATATGCACACAAACCCTTGATCTATTGTAATTCACCTATTGTAATTCACTTACTCAAATCAAATCGCTATTACCTGTACAATCATAGATCAACTTAAGGAGTGTGAGGCACAGTGAGTAAAAAATGTGTTTGTGTG
>JAEANM010002216.1:0-25148 GCA_017656035.1 Myanophis thanlyinensis
TAGGAAACTAAATAAAACAATATAAATCGTAAAGATACAAGCAAAAAAGTGATAGTCATAAGTGGGAGAAGATAGGTAATAGGAAGGATGAGAAGAATAATAGTAATACAGTCTTAGTAAATAATTTGACAGTGTTGTGAGAATAGTGGTTTAGCATTCCAGTGATGGCATTCGAGAAAAATCTATCCTTGTGTCTAGTTGTTCTGGTGTGCAATACCCTATAGTGTTGTTTTGAGGATAGAAGTTGAAACAATTTATGTCCAGTATGTGAGGGGTCTGTAGATATTTTCACAGCCCTCTTTTTGATTCTTTCAGTATACAGATTCTCAATGGAAAGCAGGTTTGGTAGCAATTGTTTTTTCTGCAGTTGTAATTATCCTTTGAAGTCTGCATCTGTCTTGCTTGGTTACAGAGCCAAATTAGACAGTTATAGAGGTACAGATGACCGACTCAATAATTCCTCTGTAGAACTGAATCAGCAGCTCCTTGGGCAGTTTGAGCTTTCTGAGTTGGTACAGAAAGAACATTCTTTGTTGTACTTTTTTGATGACATTTTGATGTTAGGTGTCCATTTTAAGTCTTGAGATATGATAGAACCTGTTGTATACTGCGCATGTGCGGAACAACGACCGACAGTTGATTGGCTGTCAGGACGACGATTCCCATTGGCTGGCTCACCAGCCAATGAGAAGCGAGGAAATTTGAAGCCGCGGCAAATATAAAAGCCGCGGCTTCCCTGTAACTTTGCCGCTTACTTGATTGACATCCAGCATCGTGAGTTTTACTCGCGGTTTGAAATAAACGGGACCCCTCGCGGTCATCCAAACGGACCCCGTTTCTCGAGCATTACTTGACCGAATCACACCGGGTTTTCGGCTATAACAGAACCTAGATTCTTGAAGGTCTCTATTGTTGATACTGTGTTGTCTAGTATTGTAAGAGGTGCTAGTATACGAGGGTTTCTCCTAAAATCTACCACCATTTCAATGGTTTTGAGTGTGTTTAGTTCAAGATTGTTCTGGTCGCACCTCAAGGCTAGTTGTTCAACCTTCTGTCTGAACTGCAGATTTGTCATTGTCTCGAATGAGTATCATCTTCAAGCTTCAGTACTTTAACAGAGGGATCTTTTGAGATGCAGTCATTAGTATATAGAGAGAAGTGGGGAAAGCACACAGTCCAGAGGAGCCCCTGTGCTAATTGTACAGATATCTGATGTGGTTTTGCCAAGCTTCACCTGCTGCTTCCTGTCTGTTAGTAAGCTTATGATCCATTTACAAGTGTGGTCAGGTACAGCTAGCTGATTTAGTTTAGTTAGAAGAATACCTGGAATGATGGTATTGAATGCTGAGCTGAAGTCTACAAAGAGGCCTCTTGCATAGGTCTTTGGAGATTCAAGGTGTTGTAAGATGTAGTGCAGAACCATATTAACAACATCATCTGTTGATCTATTTGATCAGTAGGCAAAATGCAAGGGGTCCAACAGTGGATCCGTGATGGTTTTCAGATGGGCCAGCACTAGCCTTTCAAAGATTTTCATAACTACGGATGTTAGAGCAACCGTTCTGAAGTCATTCAGTTCCTTGATGGAGAGTTTTTTCGGCACTGGGATGATAGCAGAGAGTATGAAGCAGGAAATGAACATTGCACATCTCTAGTGGTTTATTAAAGATGAGGGTGAAGATGGGGGCCAGTTGGTCAGCACAAGCTTTTAAGCAAGAAGGCGTTATCTTGTCTGGGCCTGGTGCTTTTCCTGGCTTTTGTCTGTGAGATAGACCTTGCACCTCATTTTCTGTAATCACCGGGGGGGGAGGGGGGGGCAAATGGGATGGGGTCAGTTGTAGGAGGTTTAGCTATTGTTGGTGTGTCCGAGATGGGGATTGTGCAGATAGGTGGCAGTAGTTTTCTCTCAAACCTACAGTAAAACACATTCAGGTCATCTGCTAGTTGTTGGTTTCCTTCAGCATGGGAAGGAGGATTGCTGTAATCAGTGATATTTTTAAGAGTTTTCCACATGTTTGCTGGTTCATTTGTTGAGAACTGATTCCTTAGCTTTTCAGAGTAGCTTCCTTTTGCTGCTCTGATCTCCCTTTTTAATATGTTTCTGGCTTGATTGTACAGCATTCTATCACCTTTTCTGTAGGGTTCCTCTTTGGTATGACGTAGCTGCTTAAGTTTAGCTGTGAACCAAGGTTTATTGTTACTGTATGTGCGAGGATTGGTTATAAGTCATTTTTTCAGTGTTGTTTTAACTTCAAATGGTCACTAAACGAATGGTTAAGTCGAGGACTACCTGTATTTTAGTGATTATATTCATGACTATCTGCAGTCTTCATATCTGTAAATTTGCGAGTTTGACATATAATTTAAGAAAACTCAACTATATATAATCTTTAGAAAATGGAAGGATTTAAGAAAAGATGTTTAAAATCAAGCAGTTCTAATTAATGGCCATTTAAGCTCATGCTATTGTTAACTAAAATTTATCTGACCTATTTGTTCTGTGTTGTCAGTTCCAGTGGACACCTCTCTCTTCCTTTTCTTCTCATCATTCAATGCAAACTTGCCTGGATTTATTAGGGGTAGATAAAAAGTATCTTGGGAAGCCTTTAGAAGGCTGCCATTGATAGTTTGCTTCTGCTTGTTTTTATGTTTGGTGTCTAAAACAGGATCATTTGGCAAAAGGGCCGACTGCTTATCATAGACATCAATCTCAGATTTGATTTCTTTAAAACAAGTCTCTGCAAAGTAAGAGAACAGATCATAGCAGTTATTGATCCACAATCAAAATATGAACATATCCAAATTAAAACTAACATGAAAGGTGGCCTGAAAGTAAACTTGTAGTAAAATGGAAAACATCATCCATTTTGCACAATAAAGATTAAATAAATGTGAAATTGATATTTATCGCCAAAGAAAAGTGCAAATCCTCATACAAAAAATATATCTCTTGAGCTTGCAAGGTTAATCTAGATAAGAGAACTTGGCTTGAACACTGTACATATCCTTGGAGTAAATCTGGACTTTAGTTGTGTTTGAAATATGCTGCCCCAAATAGATATGAGCTTACATATATTGTGTTTCTGTAAAATTAAGAGAAAGGGAATGTAATAGATCTGGACAAAGGTAAATTGATATTGTCGAACTGAGTTGATGCAGAAAAGTAAAGATTCAGGTTTAACTATGAACAAATTATTGAAACTGTATATCAGAAGTTATGAATGGGAGATTACAGGTTGTTGTAGAGACATACTTTCCTATATATCTTTGATGTATGAAAATAGAAATTCATCGGTTGTGATAGTTACATAAAAATAGAGAGACCCACAAGACAAATCTAGAGAAAAAAAATATGTTTGGAGTTTGGCAAGTGTTGTGCTGGTCAGAGTTTCACTCTTTGAAATGAGCTGACAGACTGCTGATGTATCCATGTGTTTCAGCTGAGAAGGGAACAGCCACCTAAATCAAGCCTATCAGAGGTAGGTATTTTAAGCAGACATCAAGTTATCAAACCCATTCTGGAAGTTTGGTTTTGCTGACTCTCTACCCGTAATGAGCAAGTCCCTTCATTCAAAGGGTGTGGTTGTACCTCTTGAGCTTTTTGCTTTAGCTGGAGACTCAGACTGAACCAGCAGTGGAAGGATCACAAGTTCTTTTGATAGCTCACTGGGTTTTATTTTTTCCCTTTGAACGCTGGGCGAGCTTTCAGCTATTTGAGGTAACTTGCAAAATTCTGGCACCTGGAAAAAAATAAAGCTTCAAGGCACTTTTTAATATAGCGAATGCCACAGATCTTTGACAGTTTTTACACAACAGATTGTTCCAAATGACAGAAAACACATCAAAATTATATGCCTAAAAATGCCTACTTACTCCACTATGGACAGATTTTATAAAAGAGGGAGTGTATGTGTGTCATTTTCCCCAGCCTGATCCCTCTTGATGCTGGGCATTGCTCCCATAGTTCAACTAGATGGCCAATATAGCCTGGGGATTAGAAGAATTGAAGTCCAGTTCCCTTGGACGGTACCCAGTGGGAAAGGCTGCGTTGAGCTTTTTGCCATGCTATTTAGGAGATTTTTTGTTATATATGCAACATGAAAAAAAGTATACAGGTCACAGTGCAATAAACCGTTAAACAGGCTTAATTCCCTTTGATTTTTAATGAGACACATAGTCAGATCTGTTCACTGGAGTTCCCTCCAATTAAAATTGAATTGCAGCCTCAGGGACATTGAATTACATCATATTGTACCCCAGAGTACCATTTCCCCTTATTGAGATATGCATATACTTTGGGAAAGATTAATTGTTGGACGCACTGTTGCATTTCACTCAACCTGTGATACAACAATGTTAGAATAGGAGACCACGCAGAATGCTGAAAACTAGATCACTAGCCATATTTATTAAATTGGTAGCCTCTCCTCCATTCCTAGACTTATTAATTCATTGGTTTAATATTTTCTTAACTCTAGAACAATTGGCTCCTGGTTTTTTATGCAGGAGACCTATAGAGGCATACTTGAAATCTCCCATGCAAACCAGTCTTGCCTCAGAGTTCTGTCTTCAGCAAAATAGAGCACTTTGTAATCTCCAATTTATTCCATATACATATGTGTAGTTTTTCCATGATTAATCCTTTTTTAAAGTTAACAGATTCTAAATATTTGAACTATTTCTTAGGCATTCAGAGTCATCCTTCACCTACCCACCCCACCAAATAATAGGATTTGGCAGATGGGTAAAAGAACTGACCAGCTTCCTGTGTTTCTTTGTACTGTCATCTTGCTCTTTGCTCCTTCCTGGATTAATCAGGGGGAACACTTCTGTGTCTTCATAGAGTCCTCTTCCTCTGCTAGCTGTGTTCTTCTGATGATTTTGGTTAACTATGAAACAAACAGGAAAACAGAGGTCCAAAATTACCTTCCTTCTCTCTAGCCATGGTTAATTTTCATCAAAACCTATGAAGGAAACTATCATAGCTGAACTGAAATTGAATCAGTGCTCGCTCTGTGATAGGCTGTAGATATTACATTGGACATGGAGTCCACATGACAGAATGCTCCTTTATAAAATTACATGCAAAAAAAAACAAACCCTAGCATAACCTTTTCCCTGATATACTCTCCATCACTATGTTTTGGGGGTATAAAATTATCTACAAATTATTATGTTCAATACAAATTATGTTCAATACAAATTATTACACTGCAGTTGTGGCTTGACCATTTCAGCTAGGATTAAGCCATTTCTCTGTAAGGAAGGTCTCAGATTATGCAAGGCAGCTATACTGGTGAATGTGATGTCTGAAATAGTTTTATATTACTGTAGAATATGCTTTCCAACCAAACATTATACCAGCTGGCAAAAACCAGTTTCCAATTCTTTTTATCTCTCATCTTTCTAGATGTTGCAGTATTTGCTTCAGATATAAAAGAGGTTATTTACCAGAAAATAAGTGTAATAAAGCAGAGTGTAGCCCCATAGTTATATTCCTTGGTTTTTGTACTTAATTCAAAAAATTCCAGCAGAGGGAGGTATAATGACTGTGTTTGCATAACATGCTAACTCTCTGCTACCTGGCTGTGCTTTACTCAGTTAACTCCATGTTCTCAATCCACATAATATCATGAACCTTTATTTGTTTGTTCATTAAATAGTTTTTCTTTCCTCCAGTATGAATCTATGTGTTTCTGATTCTAGTCCAATTTCTGGACCATTACATTACGCAGACTCAATTTTTACCAGACAGTAACTACAATGTAGTTGGCATTTCGGTTTGTGGTTCAATGTGTCATGTACACAAATATACAAATACAACCACCCTGCAACATCATTCATTCCTGCATTTATTCCTACATTCTGGAATACTGAATACCTTTATTTGAACGGCAGAAACACTGGTGCCATTAATGGTTCTCAACTACCCACCACCTGTATAAATAAAAATATAGTGGTGGCTTTTAATTTGGCTCATAAATTTGCAGCATCTTCTTACCACTGTATGTGATCTTTTTTCCAGGAAAGAAACCACCATAGAAATTCACATGGGATTGTTCACACCAAAATTCAGAGGTGTCATTTCGTGTGTTTCCCAATAATGGAAAATTTACTGATTGGTTTGGCATTGCACAATTATGTGGCTCCTTCTTGGTCTTTCCTTCTTGGTGACATTCTACCCCTCTGTCCTAAAAGAAGGTAAACAAGATCACTTGAAAGGCTGCATTAAAAACCAGCAAAGAGAAAAAAACCAACTATTTTATTCATAAGAAAATAAAGAGTCCTCTTGCACTAGCAATTTATAACATTATCTAACCACTACTATAGGAAGACAAAGCTGCAGTGATATACAGTAGCACCACAACAATGGCTGGATGTGCTATAAATTGCTAGCCTGTCCAGATGAAAGACATTTCTGTTCTAGCCCTTTGTTCTCACAATGGTCAGCCAGATACCAACAAAAAGCTCACAACACAATATTAAGTTCATAGCATTCTGTTGGTTGTGTTGCTCTGCAACTATTATTGAGAGGGATACTATTTCTAATACTGGTAAGATAATGAGGCAGTCATTAAGTAGCAGTAGCCTCAACTTCCATTAAGCAGCCACTGAAGTATCCTCCACAGATCTGTATAATTTTCCCTTTGAAAACTCTCACTTTGTTGGCTAATATTGTGTAAAGCAAAACTTCCTTTTTTCTATCTTCATTAAATGAACCCCAGCACTTCTGTTCCATGCCAGCAGAGAACAAGTTGCTAGCTAAATAAAGCTCTCCATAAAGTAACGTTCGAATAACATTTATATATCCCTCCCTGCAAACTGCTAAATGTAAGCAGCCTGGTGAGTTATAAAGGTATTGCACCACCTTGCACCATCATATAGTCATTCAAGTGTAAATGTCCATGAGTTCAAGTCCCAGTAAACCATTTGAGCCTCACAGAATAACATCTGGCCACCCATACCTGATGATTCCCAATGTAGGTAAAACCAATAATGTTGTGCCTCCTGGTGGCCAAAAGAGATAAAAATGAACTAAAGGCTGTAGAATCTGCTTTCTCATTGCTTCAGCGTTACTTATCGTTTAAAGGTTTTATTTGATTTATATGGGGAGGTGCACTGAGTGGCCTATATATTTGAAAGTTTTCTACTCCTACTTGGGTAGGCCTCACTTTCATAATTTACTTAAGCATATTATCTCTGTATGTATGAAACACACATAGGTACACATACATACACAGAGAGAGGGAGGGAGAAGGGGGAGGGAGAGAAAGAGAGAGCGAGACAGAGAGATAGAGACAGAAAGAGAGTCACAGAGACAGAGATTCCAGCACACACCATCTGTGGGGAAGCTATGTCCCAATATCATTTTGGAGCCCCACCATAAATACGAGGATACACATTTTGCTTTGAATCTCTCTATTTTTCCGTAACATGCAGATATTCCTACACACTAAAAAAACAAAAGCCAGACATCTGGTGGCCAATATCTTATAAAAACTGAGGAGGGGAGAAGCAAAATAAGAGTTTGCTACCAAGCAAGTGCTAATGATAAAAATAACTATAACACAATAGTAGTAGAAGTGGTAGTAGCAGCAGTAGAAGTAGTAGTAATAGTAGTAAAATCATTGCAGCTTCTTCCTATAGCTCTTTGTGATTGCAATAAATTGTATGTAAAACATAATATAACCTTAAAACAAAGGCAGGAGGGAGAGGCCGCAATTCATCTCCAACTTCCCTATGTTCCCTCTCTCCCATCCCATTACATCCTCACACCCTCATTTGTTCTGGAATATACTCCTTTCCAGCCAGCTATTAGACAGAGGCCTAACTACCGTAAAGTAAAGGAGCTTTTTAACTGCTGCGCCTCTTTTTTGAAACAGCCTCTTCCCCTTTTTAAAGCACCACTAAACTGGGCCCTGGAAAAACCACAACAATCTCTTTTTCAGCAGGCCTTGGGGACAGGCGGGTCATGAGGCTTTCCTGCTGAGGTCTGATGCTCTATGTTTTGAATTGAGTCTGTTTATTGTCCCTGGCAAGAAACTGTGACTTAACAGTTATTCAGTCTTGATGAAAAACAATTACGGAATAACAGATGTAAGCCACTCAGACCCAGTGACAATAGGAACAGCATAACAAGTCATCAAATGCACACATCTCCACATATGTCCTTGGAGGCATTCAAGCCACCCTTGCATCTCTGCAAGATCATTCGACTCTTTGTTTGTTTTATTGATGGGAACAGGACATCATTAAGCAGTTGGGAGCTGGGGAAACTATTTGATGGGGAAAGAAAGTATAATACCTCAGAGATCTGCCAGTGTGCCTCATTCTGATTCCAGATGCTTCCTCTGGAATGCTGTGGTTGAAGATGAAAACTCAGTTTTCTTACAGAAATTCTTAAAGGGATTCGACCTGTTTCTCTTGCATTATGTTCTGCATCTCCTTTCACCAGGCAGGCTTTATTTTCTGACTTTTTACGCAACGGAGGACCAAGACCTGAGAAGTAAGGAATAACACAGCCCTGAAATAAATGACCAAAGTGGCTGCATTGTACATCAAGGAACAATTAGGATTCAGCCTAATCTTGTCTGTGCTATTCATTAATACATCTGAGCATGTTCAGTGGATCACTCCTAAATAGGATGGGCAGCTTTCACAAATCAGGCTTAACAAAGAACCGTCCCATTCATTTGCTTTAGAAAGTTTAAACTTGATGTTTTCCTAAAAAACAGTACCGGTAGTCCTTGATTTACGACATCAGAGCCCAAAATTTCTGTTGTTAAGTGAGACATTTGTTAAGTGAGTTTTGCCCCACTTCATGACCTATCTTGCCCCAGGTGCTAGGTGCTAAGTGATTTATTGCAGTTAGTATTAAGCGAATCAGGCTTCCCCATTGATTTTGCTTCCCAAAAGGTTGCAAAAGATGACCACATGACCTTGGGACATGACACAGCAGCCATCGTAAATATGAAACAGTTGCCAAGCATCTGAATTTTGATCACATGATCATGGAGCTGCTACAAAGGCTATAACTGTGAAAAACAGTCATAAGTCACTTTTTTCATTGCCACTGTAATTTTGAACAGTCACTCAAGGAACTGTCATAAGTTAAGGGCTACCTGTACTGCTCTAGCTATGATAACTAGAGGTATTCATCTGAATTAGAAAATATTGATGCTTTTTCTTTTTTATGAATATTATGACACAATGTGACAATATGATATATACTGTATGCTATATATTATGGAAGATATTCTCAGAGTACCTCAGTAAAATAAAGGAGAATAATGCACCAACATTTTATTTTTTTTAGGGAATATATATACTGTCTCATTAGGCTCTCAGCAATTTAGAAGTTGCATGTTTGTTGGGTAGTTAAATGATGCATCACATCGGATCATCTCTGTCAGTCATTGTAAATGGTCTATAACTCTTAATAACAAGGCCATCACCCAAGAGTTTAATAGTTTGGCAGGCTTATTATAGAGAACAAGACAGTACTCCAGGATCCTGTTCCAAAGCTCCTTAGGACAGAGTTCCCCAACTCGCTGCTGCTTCTGCGGTTCAGTTCCAAATGTCCACTAATAGGCCACAGCTTGGGAGTTGGAGACCTCTGCCTTATGGAGTTAAAATTAATGTTCAGACCTTGAATTGTACTTGGAAACAGACTTGCAGGCAGATGGGAAAAATGGAGTCAAATACAGTATACCCAGATATTTTTCCCCATCACATTTGAAGTTTGAAAACCAATGTCAACCAAGATTCAGTAATTCCAATCTCATGAATGTAAAAAACATGGCCAAACCAGGAGCAGATATAGCAGATACTCCAAACCATTCCTGGCAACAACCTTGGAGACATCTGCAGAGCAGCAAAGGGAGAACAAATAATTTTACATACTTCCATCATCATTGCGATATAATTATGGCTTTTGTATGATGATATTATGCATGTTGCCCGTTTGATATCATCCTAAATTGCTTTGGATCTCTTTGCAAACATTAAAATCCAATAATAACTAATTCTCTTTAAAATATATGTGTTTGTACTGTACCTGAATAAGCCTGTTCTTCTAGTTCACTTTGCGAGTACAAACAAGGAGTATAGAAAATATGTAGATTATATTTTGGTGGAATAGCTGATAGATCCTGTAATTTCTTCCTGAGAGCAGCTGCATTTTCCTTAAACAACAAGGGGTCACTGATATACCCTGAAAAATATACATCACACACCTGCTGTTGAGTAAAATAAATCAATATTGATCTGTCTATTAAGTATTGTCTACAGGAACGGAAAGAGACCCTTTGTTTACAAAACATGTGTTTTAATTATTTAAACAGAGGATGGGCATAGTATACGAGGAAAGAGAAATATTTTCTCTCTGCAAATTATTATTAAGCACAATTTGTCATCCAGGAATGCAGCAATTGGACCCAATCTACTCTCAGGTACAATGCTATTTTCTTCTATTTATTTGAACTGATTCTCTAATGAAGGTCAAGACGGATCTGAAAGTATACTTTCTACCATTTTATTTTCTGTTTTATCAGATTAGGTTAGAATTTGGGTTTATTTTCTTATAATACTAACCTGCATTCTGAAGTTTTTGCAAAACACTTGGATCCCAGCTCTGGGTGAGTTTGAGGAGGTATCTTTTGGCTGAATAGCCTGGTCTCATCGATCTGTCCATCTTACAGTCTGAATCTCTCAGGAAGTCCAGATAGGGCTGCTGAGCAATTCCTTTCTTATCTTGCCACAGCTTTAATATGAAAACAAAATATCAAAAGCTTAAAATGGGTGCCTCTACATAAAACTGAGGAACAATAGTTTTTATTCAGTTTTCCCCCAACATTTCTTTGAAAGTATCGCCAACTCGCTGAGTTAGAGAGGAAACTATGTGGTGGTTCAGACAAAGAGATAAAGGAGAGATCCTTATTATGGGTTGGGCTTGGGTATGTCTGAGTGTTCTCAAATGCCAAAGTTTTTTATGACTTCAGTTTAATTGCTGATGTTTATTTTGTTGCACTGGTTCTTATTTTTTAACCTTCCTACTGAAAATAAAAAAGAAAGCTGCTCAGAATTCTTTCAGAAAGGAACATCATATAAATCCTATTAAATAAATAAATAATGCAAAACTACAAAGAGCCAAGTGAGTGTGAAAGTAGGCATATTGTACATTGTACAAGCAGGTTAGAAAGCAGCCGGGCATATATGACTTTTGCAGCACACACTTAAAAAAAGAATTTGAATTTTCAGTGTATTTTGAACTGAAAAAAATCAGCTCTGAATGTTGCCTTTTGGCTAATAGCTGTGAAATAATCAGCCCTTTCAGTAGTTTTGCAACTGGTTTTGAAAGGTTTGCAATTTTTTATACAACAAAGCAAGAATACTTCAGTTTTTCAAATTTATTTGAAGTGAAATCTGTGCCAATGTAAAACCAAGAAGAACATCCTAACATTCCATCCAGAAAAGTGCTCTTTTTCTTCTCTCTTGGGAGAAGGGACTCCCATAGGAATACCCTGTAGTAAGATGGCCGGCCAATCAATTTAATAAATAAGTAAATTAGACTTCTAGGAAAATCCAGGTCCAGGTGGGGATTTTTATAAATATGCCTGTAGGGGTCTCTGCATGCATATCTCACTGGATTAGGAGCAGCACCTAATTGTCCAGCATCAGTTGGATAAATTCATGCTGGACTTCCAGAGAGATTTACAAATGTATGTAACAGGCACCCCTCTTTTGGTTTCTGTAGGGTGATGGTCTTACAAACCTGAGTAATCAGATGTATTTGTGAAAGTGAATGATTGCTTTGCTTGGAGGATTGATGGGGAATCCTCATAGTAAAAAGGAAAGGCAAGTTATTAATAGTGGGAAATAGCCTCCCATATCTGGGATGTAAATATTCAGAAGAACACAAGAAGACAATAAAGAATTAGATCTTTATTTTGCTCTCCTCTGCCTCTGAAGGTTATGTGGACTCTTTCGGCCCAGCTATAGTAAGCTTATAGGGGAACTATTTACATTGCCTAAACCCTAAAGTAATATTTATAGACAATATTTTTTAATTCTTGAAGCAATGATGAGAAAAGGAGAAAATACTTTTATGACTCATGAGCACTTTATTTATTTATCAAAGTTATCAAATTTATACACCACCCCATCTAAGTGGAACCACTTAGGTGACTTAGTGACTAAAGTGACTTTAAATTGAACGGAAATAAAACAATGTGAGCTGCTGGGTAAAATGACCTTCATGATGATAGGCTCTCCTAATATTTTTCTTTTTTAGGAAGTGCTTATTTCATAGTGCATTAATAAACTTCTCCCTGCAATTTTTTTTAATTTATTTTTTTTTTCAACTCATGAAAGGAGCATCAGGTTTCCTTCCTGGCAGACAACATTTTATTTCCACCCCACCCTCAATGAGCCATTTGTTTTCAGTCTGAAACAACAGAGGGGAAACAAAATGACAGAAGTAGAAGATCATGGGGTTCCCTCCTACAGATAACTATGCTGGATTGGTACAAGACCTGGGCCAATGATGGAGCACAAACTACCAGCAATGGATTACTATGAAGTTCAATTCTCTAACTAGGGAACAATGGGCCTTGTCAGGTCACAGGAATTCTGCTACTACTTAGAGGTACCACATGCTTATGTTGAGTCTAGTCTCAGTCACTTAAGAATACATAGAAACAGAAGTTAATTACTAACTATGATCATGTTATATCTACTTGTGAATAAGAATCCATCCTAATAGATAGATGTACTATGAAAAAAGATTTGGGGTATTTTCAACTTTTCTCAGATTCTGTGGGGCTCTAGAAAACATCCTGTCTCTGATCAGATGAAGCTGGAGGAAGAAAAAAGAGACTCACAGAATGGATTGTGCTTAGAGATGACTGGGCGATCTTTGGATCGAAATCCTTTCTTCTTTCTTTATTGAGTAGAAATGGTCTTCTATAAGGATTTGAATACTTAATTTTATTGTCATATTACTATTAAATCTTTCCAGAACGGAAACAATTTCTTTGAATCAGAAGCTGGAATAAATCAAGGTTTTCTTTAGTTTCCATTTTATTTAAAAAATCTCAGAGTACTGAGATTGGGTTACCTCATGAAATACGTTTTCTTATTCAAATTCCCTTCTCCAAATTGCGGTGGCAAGGCAGGCCTTCTCTTCTTCAGTCTCCTTATCCTCCCTTTCATACAAATCAAGATTTGAAAAGCAGAGAGTTGACAAAACTTCTTGGTTTCTAACTAAGCTGAATGCTACTTTGTCTCCTACTTCTAGCATGTACTGGGGCTTTGTTAAGAAAATGACTCAAGTGGATAGAGTCAAAGCAGACATGCGTAGACCTGTTTGTTTTCTTTGGTATCAGCCAGTTATTTTCGGTTCTCAAGTTTCAGTTTATATACTTGTGCTCCAGGGTATTTGTATAGGCATTTCAATTCCAGTACTTTATAGTTTCAGCAGCAAATCTTCAGTAAGTAACGGTTTAATGTGGAAGGAGCTTGGCACTACTAGTAGTTTATTTTAAATTTTGTCTCATTGTCATTCATGTTCATAGTGGCTAACCATTTAAAATAAAATGTAACCATAAAAAAGAAATTGAGATGTTTCAATTTGTGCCATTTAAAATACTTGGTCAAAGAGTACATTTTCAACTGAAACTAATGCAAGAGGCTGTCTGTGACCAGATGATTGCAGCCCTGCTCCTTTTTGGGTGCATGGATGCATATAAAAAGAAGTGAAATTTTCCATTTACAGTTATGGCTGCCATCTTGAATTCTTTGACTTTACCTTCAGCCACTCCTGGTTTTAACTCCTTTTCCTGAAAATGGAAAGAGACCTAAATGCAATTCCCAGTGGATGTCACTCATAGGAATGACATTGTCAGCCCGACCCCACCATCCTTCTGATGTCTGGGGCTGCCATTTGCATGGGGAGAACCGAAGCACACTCACCCACTGCATTTCATGGCTTGGAGGCTCAGCATGAGTGAACCCATGAAGGGGAAGCACAGCCACTGCTACCCAGTGTTTTCCAGAGCCGGCGGCATCCCAGCGGAGGTGAGAAGCTGTCAGTGACCATTGCTGGGCCTGCTGGCCGTGTAAACAAGGCAAGTGGCACAGCTGATTGGCGCATCAGCTGTTTATCACAGTAGGCATGTGTGCACAGGGTGCTCTGGCTGCAACCTCTGCAAATTGAGATTGATTGACTCCGAGTGTAGTAGCATGGGAAGTGTGCATACATGATGGGTGAGACGTGCGGTTAGTTTAAAGGGTGCTGGGTGAAGGGGCTGGTAGCACTGACTTTGTTCACATTAAAGAATTCAACTATCACCGATTCTTGTTGAAGATAAACCATTGTGTCTTTGGACTGGTTTCTTGTTGGTTGTTCTTCTACTGTTCATCAGGATGCTGACAGGAAGTCAGTGCTAAATTTTCTACTCTCAGGGTGGTTTGTGGAGTAATTGCAGAAGGAACTGAGGCAAGTTTGGAGGTTGTTGGGGAAGGCAGAGCCTCCACTGTGGGAGTTTTGGTGGTACCTGAGGAGGGGGTGGAGCAAGATGTAGATCCCAAAGAGAAAGCTGAAGCTGGGTCACTGGCACCAGGTCACGATGCCGTGGCACCTCACCCTCCTGCACCTGGTTCAGCAGCCACTGTGGAAGCAAAGAAATGGTGACAGAGTTCCTTATGAGTGGATGCAGCCTCTACACTGCCCGTGCTTACTCCCTCAGGTACCCATCTTACCAAATGGAAAGGCAGTTGACTGCTGATGTGGAAGGGGAAGGTAGCTACTCCATGGCTGTAGGTAGCCAAACCTGGACATTATATGGGAGAAGTTTGGTGAAGCCAGCTTTCGGGATGGGGTTTCCTGGAACAGCTAGCCAGAGGGTGGAGTGGCACACCAGCCATTGCAGCCATTATAACAGGCCATGGGGCATTTTCAATTGGCTAATTCAAAGATGAAATATGGGCCAGCTACTGGATGCAGGAGAGATATGGGTTCAGCTATGGGGGAGCATGGCACCCACTGTGGTGGTCCTGCCACTCCGATGCCCATAGTACCACTGGCTGGTTGGCTAGGGGCTGGTTATGGACCTGAGGGCCCAGGCCCATGGAACCCTCTGGTGGTTCAAGCCACATTCAATGGCAGTCTTGAGAAAGTGGCCCTATTCTTAGGGCAACTGATAAACCATATAGATCAGTGGTGGCAAACATTTTCATCACTGAGTGCCAAATGTGATTGCGCGTGCATTAGTGCAGATGTCCTGCATGCCTGTGTCTTTTGCACATGTGCAATCACACAGGAATATTGGCGCATGCACAGTTGTACATGACTTGCACATGTTTTTTGAGCATGTGCAGCCTGGCCTGGGAAAGTGGCCCAGCCTGGCTTGCATGGTATTTAATGGGGGACGTGGCCCACTGAGCCACGGGTCTCCTTGCCTATTCTGGTAGCGAAAAGAGTCCAACCAAGGGGGTGCCAGGCCAAGAAGCGGCAATGCAGACTAACTTTCTCCACAGGGCTTGTATTCATTTTAGAAAGTTTTCCTCCCTTTCAGCCACTTGGCTGAGAGTAATCCCACTTGCCAAAGCATAACAGAAGACAGGCAAACTTTATAAAATGAACACAAGCCCCGTGGAGAAATATAGCAAGAGCCATGGCTCGTTTCATTTTAAAAAGTTTGCCTGCCTTCTGCTGTGCTTTGGCAAGTGGGATTACTCTCGGGCAAGCGGCTGAAAGGGAGGAAAACTTTCTAAAATGAACACAAGCCCTGTGGCGAAAGATAGCCACAGCCACGACTCATTTCATTTAAAAAAGGTTGCCTGCCTTCTGCTGCTCTGTCCTCCCATCTCTCTCTGTGGCATTTGGAATTGCCTGCGCCTCCACTCCCTGCCATGGTGAATTGCATGGCTGGTGCTGAGGAGAAGTTGGAGGTTGGATACCTGTCAGGAGAGTGGCACACAGAGGGGCAAGGAGTGGGACTTCCTGGCTGCTCCTCTAGCTCACTCGGAGGAGCCTCCGTCAGGAGTTGGTCCACGGTCCACTGCAGCGACCATTAATGTTGCCACCCTGATGTTGCATGCATGAGTAGTCATGGGCGACTTGAGCATGGCGTTTTAGTGCATGGGCAGTCACGCACACTCATGCATGCCATTTTAGTGCATGTGCACTTGCTCAGGAGTTGGAGACATACACAGCCATGCAGGAGTCATGCATGTGCATGCATGCACAGTCTGTTAGTTGGGGTGACTGCTGGCATGCTGGCAGAGATGGCTCTGCATGCCAACTTGGGCATGCGTGCCATAGTTTCACCATCATGGTTCTAGATCGATACCAACATTTGTATACCTTCCAGTGGGCCATGGTCATGGCCATAGCAGCAGTCATGGAGGATGGGTCCATGGGTCGCTGACCTGTACAGTGACCATGCTAGGGAGTTAGGGGATATCAGACTGTTCTTGGAGGTGATAAGGGAGAGGTTTGATGATAATACCCGAGCTGTTAGCTGTACAGTAGAATGCAAAGCCCATGGCATTATATATACAGGAATTCAGGAGGTTGTTCGGGAAAACACAGGGTTAGCCAGAATGGCTCCTGATGCACCAGTTTAAAGCAGGCATGCATATACCAGGGCTTGGGGGCCTGCTTGTTGCCTTGGTACCAGGCAGCCACAGAGTTGGAAGCAGAACTGCACAACTACTGCCCATGAGGGGACTGGCCCATATGACCTCAGAAGCTGCCAGACAGATTAAGCAGGATGGCACCAAAACCACATAGTCCCTCCATTCCAGTGCCAAGCCATTCCATGCTAATTATGTCACCAATTCTTTGCTTTCAGTGTGGGAAGCCAGGACAGGTAGCTCATTGTCCTCCCACTGGCACCAAGCCCAGTAAACTGATAGAAGCATGCTCGGGTATGAAGATGGCTTGGAAAACCCCAGAGAAGACATGCAGAGCTCAGCAGGTGGCCCAGGGAAATCTGTCAGAAACTGGAGAGAAGGCCCGAGTGCAGCACACTGAGAAACCCCACCAGGAAAGCAGTGACACTGATGATGATGGTATGACCCAATTTGGCCATTTTGGTTGTCCATGGTGGTGACAGCTGAAAGACATGGGGTGTGTATGGCACTGATTGACTCAGGTGTACCCAATGCCTCATGAGTGCAGCGACTGCAGATGACCTTGGTGTGCACAGGGTTCAGCTGTCCAAGCCCATGTGATTCAAGCAGATGGATGGGTCCTTGCTGGGGGGTAGACTTGCTACACAGCTAACTGAGCCAATGACCTTGGAGTTCGGGCATCATTGAGAACACATCTGTTTTATCGTAGTCCCTAGGATGACTGAGGAGATCATCCTTGGCTTAACTTTGTTGGGCAAGTGGAGTCCCACTATCTGGTGAGGGGGAGGGTTGTAGGCACATCAGGATAGGAAACAGGCTGGACCCACCCCCTGCATAAGTTAAGTCCATATGACATAGGAGAGACAGTGCGTGGAATCAGTACAGGAGTGGGAGCTGGTACACCGGACACATCACAATCTTACCCAGTCATATATAAAGATCTGGCTGAGGTGTTCAGCAAACAATAATGTGATATCTTACCACCCATCATGCGATGGATTATGCTATTGAGATACTCCTGGGAGCTCAGCTGCCCAAGCTAAAAATGTACTCCATGACTCCACAAGAGTTGGCTAAAATGAGGAGCTACATAGAGAAAAATCTAGCCAGAGGGTTTATACAACCCGCTAGATCCCAGGTGGAAGCACCTGTTTTGTTCCAAGAGAAAAAAGACAATGGCTTGAGGCTGTGTGTTAACTTCCGGGATATCAATGTGTGTGTGTTAAACACATGTATCCCTGCCTCTAGAAAAGATATGCTTGCCTGGCTAGCTGAGGGTAAGATCTTTACAAAATTGGATCTGAGAGAAGTGTATTACAAAGTCCGTATTAAAGTGAGGGGATGAATGAAAAGTGGCATTTAATTGCCCTCTGGGCAGTTATCAATTCAAGGTTATGCCATTTGGATTACAGGGAGCTCCGCCGTGTTCATGCAGTTAATAAAAGAAGTGCTACATGAATATCTGTATAAAGGGGTGCTCATATACCTGAACGATAGTCTAATATACATGCAAACCATGGAAGAACATGTACGATTGGTACACCAGATCCTCCGCAAACTACTGGAAGCGAACTTTACATGAAGCTCTCCAAGTGTGAGTTTCATAAAACATGGCTAGACTACCTGGGGTTCAGGATCTCACCAGAGGGTATCAAAATGGACCCTTCAAAGATACAAGACTTTGTCAATTTTTACTGCCAGTTTATTCCCTTGTTTGCCCAGGTGGCCATCCCCCTCACTCTGATTTTTTGAAAACAAAACATCTTGGTGGAAAGTCTAAGCCAAGTAGTCCATTACAATGGATGATGGCCTGTCAACAGGCATTTGAGAGGTTGAAGGCCCTGTTCATCAAGGAACCAGTCTGAAAGCATCCAGACAAGGGCATTCATGTACAGGCAGATACCAACAGTGTAGTAGTAGGTGCTGTTCTCCTGCAGGCCAATGAGCAAGGGGTCTTACAGCCCTGTGCCTATACTTCGCATAAGCTCACAAACACTGAACAATGCTGGGCCATTTGGGAAAAGGAAACCTTCGCTGTTAGGTGGGCTTTACTTTTGTGGCAGCATCTCTTGGAAGGGGGGAGGTTCCTTTCGAGGTCTGGACAGACCATAAGAACCTGGAAGCCATCCAAATGCCATGGAAGTTATCTCCCAAGCAAGTTCAGTGGGCCATGTATTTTAGACGGTTTTGGTTTACATTGAAATACAATGTAGGGGCTGGAACTTCCTGGCAGATGCTCTATCCCGTAAGCCCCAGTATGCTGTTGAGAAGGATGAGGTTGTCCAAGCAATAATACCTACCATAATGTTCCAACCACATGGGTCCCAAGCAGTTCACAGGGCAACAAGTCTCTTGGGTAGAGTAGAAGACGTCACTAAAGCCACATATGAGGCACTTAAATCTGACCCCCGGTTTCAAACTAATCAACACTTACTCACCCTGAGGGAGGGCCTTGCCTGGAAAGGAGTTAAATTGTATGTACCCAGTGCTGTGCGCTTGGCGATTTTACATCGATGCCATGATACAAAAATGGCAGGGCATTTGGGTAACTGAAAACCTTGCACCTGATAAATCACCAATTTTGGTGGCCTTGCATGAAGCGAGACATTGCTGACTATATACAAAGTTGTGAGATATGCAGAACTAGGAAGAAAAGACCAGGAAAACCTCCTGGACTCCTACAGCTAGTGGCCACTCACACCAGACCCTGGGAAGAGCTGGCCATGGATTTTATTGTTGATCTACCAGAGAGCAAGGATAACACAGTTATTTGGACAGTGGTAGATTTGTTCTCCAAACAGGCTCATTTTGTTGCCTGTATGGGACTCCCATCTGCCTGGAAACTGGCCACATTATTTATAACCCATATCTACTGCCTCCATGTCATATCACAGCAAATCATCTCTGTCAAAGAGGTGCAATTTAGCGCCAAATTTTGGTGGCAATTCCTTACCAGGATAGGCTCATCACAGGGTCTGAATTCAGTGTTCCATCCAGCCACTAATGGGACCACAGAATGAGCCAATGCCACAGTGGGATAGTACTTCTGCTGCTACATAAAGTATCAGCAGTCCAATTGGGCAGAGTTGTTACCTTTCACTGAGATAGCATATAATAACTCCATCCATAGCAGCACCAGCTTCACCCCTTTCCGCATAGTCAGTGACCAGGACTTTGTGCCTATTCCGAATGTCCTCAGCAGGTGCCTGAGGATCAGAACTTACAAGACTGGATAGTAGAATTGAAAAGGGTGTGGTGGGATGTCAGGGCGGCCCTGATGCAAACAGCAAGTAGTCATAAGAAGCAAGCTTATAAGAAGTGTCAGGCGCAACCCCCTTGTCAAGTGGGCCAACCTATACACAAAGTACTTAAACTTGAGGGTTCCTAGTTAGAAACTAGCCCCCAAGTACATAAGGCCCTTTCCAATTATGAAAGCTATTAACCCATACTGTTCAACTCAAGCTTTCCTGGTTGTTAGGGAAGACCCATCCAGTTTTCCATAGTAGCTTACTATGTCCAGTGCACACCACCCCATTGAGGGGCCCTGTCCCTTCCAGACCTAAACAGTAGGACCAGGCTCTCAGGAGGACATCTTAAATGCATGGGTGTACAGGGGTAATCTACAATATCTCATTTTATGGAAGGGATACCTGTTGGCAGAAGCTTCCTGGGTGGCCAGCATAGATATCCAGGCTCCTTGGTTGGTGGCCAAATTTCACCGGAAACATCCACATAAACCTCAGGGTGGCACAAACCCAGAAGACCATGCTCACCATATTTCTTCTCTTCCAGGAACTGTCCCAGTGGTAGGGGGCCTACATGTCAGCCCCCAGTCCTTCCGACATCTGGGGTTGCCATTCGCATGGGGGGAGCTGGAGCACATTCACCCACTGAATTTCGTGGCTTGGAGGCTCAGCGTGGGTAAACCCACAAAAAGGGAACACAGCCACTGCTGCCTGGCATTTTCCAGAGCTGGTGGTGTCCCGGCAGAGGTGAGAAGCTGTCAGTGACTGTTGCCAGGGGTTGCAGCCATGTAAGCAAGGCAAGTGGCACAGCTGATTGGTGCATCAGCTGTTTGTCGCAGCAGGTGCATGCGCATATGGCATGCCAGCTGCAACCTCTGCAAACTGAGATTGATTGACTCCGGGTTTGGCAGCGTGCGAACGTGCACGCATGATGGGTGGGGTGTGCAGTTAGTTTAAAGGGTGGTGGGTGAAGGGGCCGGTGACAGTGACTTTGTTAACATTAAAGAATTCAACAATCACCTATTGTTCTTGTTGAAGATAAACCATTGTGCCTTTGGACTGGTTTCTTATTCTTCTACCGTTCATTGGGACACTGACAGACATAGGATGGCAGCCCACAGAGAGTGCTTATTATGGATGTTACCTTTAGGGTACATCTAGATGAGGCTTTTAACACTGATTTATGGAGCTGCACATATTTACTTGACATATGCAATATTCCCATGTTTTCCTAATATTTCCTTCCTCACTTTTTTAATGGAAAAATTGTTAAGGCGAAAATGCCAGAATAATTGGATAGTGCTACTTCAGCTCTCTGTTTGGAATTAGCATCTGTTTACCATTGCCTCCACAGGCAATTTAGCCCAATCTGCCTCCCACCCCCAAATTCCTTGCAATCCTCTAAAGATAACCTTCCAGTCAGTCTTTCTGAAGTAGACTTCAGGCAGCAACTCATTATTTAAGACAGATTTCTATTATATCCAGTCCAAGACTTTTTTTCCCCTGACTGAGGTAGATCAGTAAATTACACATTGCACTACATAGGTCACAACGTTTAGCATAAGATATAAATAACCTTTTTGGGAGGGAATGCTTTTTTAAAAAAATAGTTACAAAACAGCACCAAACAAACTCTCCATACCTTATATACTGCAAGTGGGAAGGTAAATCACATATTATATAAATTAACTAACAAAAGAAAGTTGTTTTCCGTGTTTGTAATTGATTTAGAAAAGCAGTAATTTTCTATACCCTACATGATTCCACATCTTGGAAGACTCAAGAGTAGCTTTGAAAGGGAAGGTCTAGAAATGCAGCCTCCTGGTAAGAATGCAACTCTGTGCCTGATCTCAGTATATGCTCTATCTTAATTTTCCGCCTCTTCTTATGGCAGCATGCATTGAAGGTGCCTGGAGTGCCCCTGCTGGATTCTAATTGTTGGTGGCAATCGGCACAAGATTTCATCTGTTTCATCACAGCAGTCCTTTTTTTCTGCTCCTTTAATCTTTGACGGATGCAATGCTTGGGTACACTGATGGACTCATACCACAGGCAGTGATTTTAGAGGCGTCTTTTGTCCACAGTCGAGGCACAGTGTCTGCAGTGGGCTGGACAGTATTTCTGAATGGATCTCTTCCCAGAGTATTCAACAGAGAATTGACTGGAAGGGAAATGTATTCAGATATGCCAAATGCTTCTGGCAACCACTAGCTGAAGCATCTGGAGGCATTCCTGAACTGTTTGAGATCTCATTTAAAGGAGCCGTTGAAGGGCATTTGTTTCAAACTCCCAAATGTGTGAACTGCGGCCTGAGCTGGATTATTTAACCCAAGACTCATAATTCTGGGCAGGAGAACAAGGGGTTTCACAAAGCAATGAGTCAAAGTACTTTCCCAAAAGATATGTCTAAAAACATTTGTGGAGAAGCAAGCCATGAAGCAATATATATGTTTATACACAGCTATCTCTTTCCCATGAAAGTGATTCTTGCTTAATTAGATGCGAAATTGACATTTGTTGCTTTTGTTGTTATTATTAGTCTTGATTTGATATAACCAACACTTTTCGACCCAAAGCTACCATTACTAATTTAAAATTGATAAAAGAAGTAAAAATAATCATAAATTACAAATTTTCTCTTAAGGGGGGAGCTGAGTGAGCTCGTAAGGGAAATGCATTCCCTAATGGCTCTCCCTAGTGCCTGACTAAGGGCCCTGAAATGTGAGGGCTTCTCTAACAGAACCTCTCCCATTGACTTTAAGGTTTCGTATTGAGACATTACAGTAACCTATTGAGGTGGTCAGTCCCTCAGAATGACAGGCAACAAGTCTTGAAATGTTCAAGCCACCCCCTTAAACTATACTAAAAAGTAACTGGCACCCTTGGGCATAATACAATTCCAGTATTGTGCAGTGGTACGCAAATGGGATGTTTCACTTTGCAACCACTTAAAGCCTCCAGACTTCTCCAGGATGGCCCAATAATACTGTAACATTCAGTTTGGTCTATGACTACACTATATATCATCAGCTAAAAATCAGTTGCAGCTGGAACATTGGATATAATTGTTTGTTGGACTGCTTCTACCTCTGCCAACCTGACCACAAAGATTGCAAGGGGCTTTGAATGAAACAAATATTTTATTATAGTCCAAGAAAAAAAAATATCAGAGTAGGCTTGGACCAGCTGCAAGGTTATTCAGCAGTTCCATATCTTCTAGTTTTTATTTGATGTCTTTTTTTCTGAAATCACAAGATGTCCCTGCACTAAAAAAAAAGATGGGGAAAAGTCAAAAAAGCACTCCAAATTCCTGGACCTGGTAAACTGCACAGAAAGACTGAATCTTAAATACAGAGAAATAGTTTTCTACCTTAATCTTAACTGAGTTCACTTTCAACTTGTTCACTCTCATCATGTGAAACTCCATGCCTAACAGCACTAGTCAATAGAATTACTTGCTTGGAGTTAGCTGGCAAGTAAAGTCATAGCCATGGTCTGCAAGTTGCTGTTTAAGGATGATGGGCTTTCTAGTTGCCCTGTGGAATGACCTCCCTTCCATTGTTCTTCAGATGCCAGTGATGTCATGGTTTAGGTATCTTTTAAATATTCTTTCTTTTTTCTTTACCTTTCTCTAGTATTTGAGTTGTCATGAATATCTATCCATCTGTCCAAGTTATCTATCACATCTGTCCACAAGGACTGTACATTTTAGTCATATTAAAATAGCAAAAATAAAAGTATGTATTAAAACTTCAATAGCAAAAATATAAATGTTAATGTCCAATAAGAAAATATTATATGCAGAACTCTATACAGGCACCTATGATTTCACAATCAGTTCCCAGAGAACTTCTGGAAAAGCTAAGCATTAAAATTTCTGGAAAGCCTTGAACATATGGCCCATTTGTTTTAAGAACAAACCATTCCAGAGATAGGCATCTCTTATTTTCATCCTGTTTTTATCTTCTGCATTTTTTTATGAATGTAAACTGCTTTGGGATTTTTTAAATGATAAGTGATATAGAAATATTTTAAATAAATGCCATCAAATAACTAAACATGTGTATATCTGAAATATATGAACAATACCTGTTTGCTTCCATATACTAAGATAGCCCATGCCAAATCTTGGAGTGTGTGAAGATCTACACATAATGTCTGGCTTTTGTTCCGACAGCCTTGCTGCAACTTCCATTTCCATGGTTTGGCTACATCTTCTGAATAGAGAAACAGCGTGCCTCTTCTTGTGCAATATGTTTTTGGGGGACACAGCCCCCAGTACTCCTTCATCATCTGCCTGTGATCCAGTAGACTGTTGACATTGCAAAGGCTTTTAGGGGACATCCAGTTCAGGTTATCCTAATATGAAAAAAAGGGGGAGGAGATGCAATAACAGAATGGATTTTAGAAACAAAAATTCAATACAACTTTCTGCAGAATCCAATCTGGGTTGGTCACTGGGACCAGAGGTTTTGTTTTCCAAACTTTCGGACTTGTGCCGAAGCCCATCTTCAGGGAACTTCTCTCTAGCAGAGTGTGTGTTGTTCTGTATGTAGTATTTATACAGTGCCTATTGTATGTGGCTTTTTAGATGCTGATTGGGGTCTGTTGATGGCTAGCTTTTAAGTCATTGGATATACTGTGCTTCCCTTGCTTGTGCTGCATAACCCTCACCTTCAAAGTACTTGGAAGTATTCAATTTTGCAACTACTAAGATAGTTGGATGAGCAGGCACAAAAACAACCAGGGAAGTGATTGAAGCCTGGGAAATAGGCCCTTTGTCAGTCAACAGGAGTGTTGATTTACCACTAGCATACCACATCCAAAACTAAAAAGCCACATATAACAGGCATCATATAAATACCACATACGGAACAGCACACACTCTGCTAGAGAGAAGCTTCCTGAAGACGGGATCCAGAATGAGTCCAAAAGCTTGGAAGACAAAACTTCTGGTCCTGGTGACTGACCCGGATTGGATCCTGCAACATTATCCTGGGACATGTATATTCATCTTCATTCATAATACAATTTTCTATTTGCACATATCGTACAGGGCAGTCCTATTATTGATAGCCAGTTTGGTACATAAGGCTACAAACTGGGGGAGTATGATTTCTAGCCCTTCTTTAGGACAAAGCAGACCTTGGCTCAGTCATTTTCTCTCAGCCCTAGAAAGAAGGCAATGGCAAATCATTTCTGAAATTTTGCCAAGAAAACTGCAGGGATTTGCAGACACACACACACACACACACACACATAGAG
>JAEANM010002217.1:0-25145 GCA_017656035.1 Myanophis thanlyinensis
GTTCCAAAGGGAGGGTGCCCCCACAGAGAAGGCTCGAACCCTCGGGGCTGCCAGATGACACCGTCCTGACAATGGGACCCCAAGGAGGCCAGCCCTGTGGGAACGCATAGGTCAGCGGGAGTTTGACGGTGGCAACAGGCGGTCCCATAAGTACCCGGGTCCCGGGTTTTGTTAGGAAATGGTCCAACTGGAAATCTTTCCTAGGTCTATGCAGAAAGCTGAGTGAAAAAGAGTTCAAGGCCGTCTTCGACTGATAAAGCCCGGCAGATAAGAATGGGGAATATTCTGAGAAATGCCTTCTAGGCCGGGTGGGACAACCAAGAGGAAACCATGTGACATAGAACAGCTGGCTGGCAGAGCAATAGGACATATCTACTTATATATATTGCTTTATGGGCCTCTCTTAAGCTGCTTGGTAAACAAATTGCACTCCAACAATTTGGGTTCTCATTTTACCATCCTCGGAAGGATGGAAGGCTTGAGCTGGCGAGGATCAAATTCTCGGTAGTAAGCTGCATTAGCCCGTGATACTACATTCTAAGCATTGCATCACTGTGGTCAGAATGCCATATTGTGGGCAAACTCTGCCCCACAGCCTGGAGTTCGATCCTGAAGGGGGCTCAAGATTGACTGAGCCTTCCCTTTTTCCAAATGGGAAGTTAAAATGAGGAACCAGATTGTTGGGCGGAAGGCAGTATACCGATACTGCCTATAAAGCATTTACGGGGTGGTATAGAAGTCATAGTGTTATTAATGGATGTTCCCTTTATTATTTCTCATCTTTCAGTGTTGTTTTATCGATGGGAGTGTTCGATTTACTTCATGAAGTACTTACCTTACTGCAGATTATGTTCAAACTCAGGTTCAGGTTGAAGAAGAGAGATAATTGATATTGGCTGGATAATGTTTTTCCTCTTTTCTGGCTCCGTTCTTCTTAGGTTGGGAATTCCTCCTCTTTTGGACACAGCCACGAACATACTCAATACCAGCAAGTAGCAAGGTCAGCGAGATGAAATGGGAAACTAAACTGCAGCTTTTGGAAGAGCTCCATCAAGGACATTCAACTGCAGTCCTGGAGAATCACACCGGTAATGCATCATGTAGACTGAGGAACAAGTTTGCCTACATTCCTAAGCTAGCAACTATCAAGCTTGCAACAAAGCTATGCGCCAAATAACTTATTGCTTCCTTTTAGGGCATATTACAAGTTTGGTTGCTTGGTTTTATTTGTTCCTGGCAGACTCGGTTGCTAACACAAAGTATTCAAACTATTTACGAAGTCTGTATTACTATTAGTCTTCTCATCGTTCTTATCACCTATCTCCTCCCACGTATGACTATTAACTTTGTTGCTTGTATCCTTATGATTTATATCGTTTAGTTTCCTAGTATGATTTGATTGCTTATATTTACCCTATGACTATCATTGTTATCTTATGATTCTTGATGTATGTACCTTTTCTTTTTATCTACACCGAGAGAATATGCACCAGACAAATTCCTTGTGTGTCCAATCACACTTGGCCAATAAAGAATTCAATTTCCCCCCCCTCCCAAAAAAAAATTCCTGTCAGTATAGGCCAGCCTTTTCCATGTTGCCCTCATGTGGGCCTCCAATCATCGGTTTTCTTGACCGATACCTAAATATTTCCCGTTTTGGTGCAGTAATGCGAACCGCGAACCTGCAGTGTTTAAATAAGGGACCACAACTCCTATGATCATACCACTCTTTGGTACCGCTAGGATTAAAGAATTAAAGATAAGACTCATCTGAGCATCTCTTGAGAAAACGACCATCCAGGCTGTTTAGAGACCTTCAAAAAATTATTAACTTTTCCGTGGCAGCTCGTGAGGTCAGGAAATGCTTCCCAACCTCTACCTTGAGAGGACTTTCATGTGATTTTAACCGGGTTCTGATCTCAACTTGTGGGACAAGAGGAAATCTGTTTTTCCTATGTGCCAAACCTTGGGAGGTCAAGTCTGCGATCTCCTCTGCAGGCAAGAGAGATTTCCTGCCCAATTTAGTGTGGATTACCCTTTTAACTGAAAAGACGAATGTGCACCATCTCAGTCATGTTTGTCAACAGAGGGAAGTCAGCTATAGTGTAGATGGGTACTGTAGTCAGTCAAGTGTAGATGGGCAGAATTTTTCTTCTCTGAAGAGTTTCCTGCCTCTCCACCAGCATGAATCCAGTGCAAGGAAGAATGTTTTATTTTTAAAAATAGTGTCTTCCTGAGGAGAATGCTTCTAAGTGAATTATGTGCACAAAGGGTGTCAAGGTACAATTACAACAGGCAGATCGGTTGAATTGTGTCTGGCTTTTCTGACTCCCAGAGCTATTTATTTAGCACATTTATATCTCATCATGTTTTTACGTAGTCTTGGTAGGATATAAGTGCACTAAACAAGTTAGTTACAACAATGAAAATGCCGTCATATAAAAAGGTTGTATCTGAATATGAAATCAGATACAACATTCAGTCATCTACTTTCTATTCCCAAATGATACAGGTAAGTCCTCAATGACAAAATGTGTTGCTATGAGAAAGTGAGTTTTGCCCCACTTTATGACTTTTGCCAGGTTCGTTAAGTGAATCACTGCAGTTGTTAAATTAGTAACACGGTTAAGTGAATTCTGGCTTCACCCCTTGACTTTGCTTGTCAGGTCATAAAAGGAGATCACATGACTCCAGGACATGGTCATAAATATGAACCACTTGTCAAGCATCTGAGGTATAAATCCCGTTGACCACAGGGATGCTGCAATTGTTGTGTGAAGAATGGTCATGTCCCTTTTTTTCAGTGTAGTTGTAACGTCGAATGAACTTAAATGAACTGTTGTTAAGTCAAAGGATTACCTGTTTGTGTATTTCCTAATACTCAGATATAATTTGCTACCATTCTTAACACAACCTTTATTTTTAAATTGAGGTACACTGAAATATCCCCCCCTAGAGTCGGGAACTACTAGCATGTTAAGTGTGAGGGGAAACCTTTACCTTTACCTATGCTAAAATACACCAAAGGCTTGGTCACCAAACTGTTGTGGCCTGCCAGTAGCCAATGGAGCTGATGGCAGACTCAGTGAGGAGGTTGGGGAGGTCCTTGGGCCTGTCCTGGAGTTGAGGGAAGACTCTGATGGATGCTCTGCATCGGAGACAGAGATGGGGCTAGGGCCATCCCAGTAATCAGCTAGCTGCCTTCCAAGTCAGATATCAGTGGGACAGAGCAACAGCTGGAGCCTGTTCCTGATGTGTGCATGCGGAGAGCTGCCAGGAAAAGGGAACAGTTAAGGAACAAGGGCCGACTCAGGAGTAAAGGCACAGATGGACAGTGAATGGCCTCTCCCATAGGAAATAAAGAGCGAAGGGGAGGGGAGTTTGCAAGAGACAATTAGTTCAATTCATTAGGATGATGATCTGTTCTTGAATTCTTGCCATGTAATTGCTGCTATAGCGTGGCATTTGGAAGTTATGGGACTGGCAACTCTCCAAGCCTGATAAAAGGTCTGTCGTTGTTACATTTCACGAAAGACTATTTGCTGGGACTTTGCTGGAGAGTAATTCCTTCTAACCTAAACAAAAAGAGGTTTTTTTGGGATGAGGAGTCTGCTTCAAGATCTTGGGAGGCCTAGGTCAGAACACAAACTGCCTATTTTGCTTAAGACATGGTTTGAAACGGGCAAGGAACCAGGGCAAATATAGATTCCAGTTTGTCCGACTGCATAGCAAATGACACTTTGTGCTACAGACCAAGTAAATTTGCTGAATTTGAGCACGACAGTGTGGAGAAACACCAATACCCAGGCTCCCTTATACAACCCAACTGTAACTGTACCCAAGCAAGCGGTTTTCCAAAGCGATGGGGACACAGAAAACAAAACCACCTTTAAAAAAAAAATTCCACAAATCCATGTGGTGTGCGTTTTTCCCCCTTTTTAACACTTTATTCATAGCATTATTCTGAAGAAAGATTACATCGGTCTTCTGTACAAGTTCTGAACATGCTTCAGTAGGAAAGACAGCTCCACGGGAACACCTTTCCCTCCACCCCAACTGCAGCCCATCCCCCAAATCCAGAGAACCCGTTGCCGCCCCCCCTAAAGCCCACTGCAGTGAGGGAGAAGAGGGAAAATTGTGCTCCCCTATACAAAATAACCTTTGCATAGTTTATGTTCAAAAGAACCTATTTTACAACGAGAGCTGTACACAAGAGAAATGGGAAGGGGGGGAGAGAGGAGTTGACCCAAAAAACTCATGAGCCCACCCAAAAACAAAAAAAGTCCTTGGAGCAGTGAGGCTGTGACCGACATCATTAAAAGAAGACATTTTCCTCTCTGGGTAGTGAATGCAGAAAAGGAGCACATAATCTGACTGGGTTGTGATGCTGTGTGTCTCCCTCCCCCTTGCCTTCCAGGTTGGTTGGGGAAATAACGGTCCCACCTCTTCATGCCTCAAAAAAAGGGCCTGACGTGGTGAATGGAATAAGCAGGGAGACAATCCAAAGGGGTAAGCCGGAAAAGGGGACCTAGCGTTTGGTCACTGTCATTTAAAAACCAACCCAAAAGCCATTAAAAAAAGTAAGAGCTAATCGTGTTTTTATAAATCAGGAGGGTGTCACCTGTAGGGCTCAGGAATGGGGTGGGGGGAAGAGGAAAGAGGAACACCTGGGCCCCAAAACGTGACACGTGCCTATCAAAAAGCCTGGGCTGGACTTCCCAAAGCACTGGAGGGAGGGGGGCCTTTAAGGATAGCAGGTGTCCTGTAGTGTTATTCTAGGGGCAACAACTCTGAAGCTACTCCCCCCCACACCCACTACTCTCTGCTCAGGATTAGGAAGTAGCAGAATTCATTGCAAAGTGCTGGTCCTGCCACTACAACCTGCAGCGGGGCAACTGAGTGCCCCAGCCCCAGTGAGCGACCTCGGCAGGAGTGCCCTCTTTGCCTGCTCCCAGAAAAAGCACCTGGGAATGAAGAGCCATGCTTCACCGTCCTCCTCCTCCTCCTTTCAAGTAGTACTCCAACAGTCAAGACTGGAATGCAGGGAGCTCCAGTAGCTGCCCCCACATTAACAGGAGGAATAAAGAGCAAAGGGAGGGGAGGGACTAGATCTGCTTACTGTTATGGTTGCGGGACAGAAAGAGGTGGTGGTCAAGCCATCCCCGCAGAGAAAAACCGGCGGGACCTCTCGCGCTGTGGTCACGTCTTGGGCTTGCGGCCTCTGTTACTTTGCGAAGAGGTAACCAGGGCAGTGGGGGAAGGGGTTGTTGGGGAAGAGAGGGCTCCAGTGACCCCCACCGCCAAAGAAGCAAAAGCAGGGCCCGTTTTCCTGGAGGGAATCGGGGAGGACCCCGATCGGGTGTTGTCGGCAGGCTTCGCGGCACTACGGAGGATGCGGTCGGCTGTACCGCTCTGGTGACCCCGGCCCCTTTTTCGACGGTGCCGCCCGGCTGAGTCATAACACTGGCGCTTTGGCTGCCGGAGACATTTGTAACTGTTGGATTCCGAGGAGGATTTCAGAGAAGACTCCGACTCGCCACCCTCCTGTTCAGAGATGCCTTGGGAAGCAGGTGACTTACTGCTGTTCCTCAGATGCTTGCCCTCCGTGGAGCAGCGCCGTTTCCTTCGCTGGGTTTCCCGCTCCAGCGGTGGAACGAGGCAGCCAGGCCGCAGGCGAGTCGAGCGGGCAGGGATGTCACCAGAAGGCTGTTCCCAAGTACTACTCTCTACCGATGAAGCCCTCTCAGTGCCTATGTGCTTTGGAGAGGGCTCAACTAATACCCCGCCACTGCAAGACTCTGGCTTTTCTTCCCGTTTCAGCAGGGCGAGTCTGGTGAGTGGTCGGGTCTCCTCACCATCCGAGGAACTCTGGTTAGTGCTGGGCAACGATGGGCCAAGGCCGTCCTTTCTCCTATGCCTTCGTCGCTTGCGGCCAGGAGGAGTCGAGGTGTGCTTCTCCAAAGAGGTCTCCTGGTCAGAGTTGGAGGCGGGAGGTTGCGTCATCTCCACCCGAGGAGAAGAGTTCTTTGGGGGTCGACCCCTTTTCCGCTTAGGTGGAGAATTTGCTGCTGGGGTGCTGGAGGCACCTTTGGATAGCGCTTGGGACACGGGGGACAGACAAGGCGGGTCTTGCATCTCCAGTGAAGTTTCTGTGGCAGAGACCCCTCGAGGGGAAGACGCTCGGGGTTCAGACACTTCAGTGGATGGTTTGGAAAGCGCTTTAGGGAAAGCAGTCAACAGTTCTTGTGCCTTCAAGGTGGTTTTACAATCCGGCCCAGGCTGAGAATGCAGAGAAGTTCGATGCCGTGCTTTAGGGGTTTTCGAGACAGCCATTTTGGGATGTAAGTCCACAGGCTCGTGAAACTTCGAGGTGGCCTCGGTCACGGAGACTGTCTCAGATTTTGACAGCTTCTTTTGCACCTTAGCAGAAAGCTCTACAGTCTGAGATTTTGTGGATGGGGAGAGCAGGACTTCTGAAACAGGAGGTGTGACAGGGGACTGACGAGTCTTAGGGGGCCGGCCACGCCTTCGCTTTTCCACAGGGGAGTCACCATTCTCACTGCTGTCTGTCTTGCTCTTGGGAGATTCACTCTTGGGAGATTCACTCTCAGGCCCCTTCCACTCTGAGGATTGAGTCCGTGGATGGCCCTCGGGTGTTTTCCTCACTTTTCTTTGGGGGCTGATCTCCAGAACTGGCTCAGGGAAGGGCTGGAGCAACCCTGGGCTCTGCTGATCTGGTGACTTGTTCTTGGGGGGACGTCCTCGTTTGCGCTTGACGGGCTCAGAGGACACGTTACCTAGCAACTCCCCTTTCGAACCGTCATCCTTTTCTTTGGCTGCTGCCCGGCTCTCCAGTTCGATTCTTCGCCGGGCAGGCAAGTCTCGCAGCAGAGGCAAGCCTTTAGTAGAAGGCGGCATTTCTGGCTCTGACAGACTTTGTGCTGGGCTGCTGCCCAGATTCATCACAGCACCAGAAGCCGAATCCAGCTTGCTGAGGCGATTGCGTCGTCGGCGAATGAGCTCTTTCTCTTCCACCACCGTGACCAAGCGTCCTGGCAACTTGCGTAAGACTTTGGCGGCAGGGCCATCCGGCGTTTGACAGCTTTGCTGGATTTGCACATCTGCGCTGGTTCGGCGACGGGGAGGTTTGTTTGGTGAAAGGCTGTCATCTGAAGACAAATTTCCTGGAAGCGATGAGCTCTCCTGCGAAGAGGCAGAGCCAGGGCAGACTGCTACAAGCCTAGCTTCCTGGGGCCCTTCCCCATGATTGTTTTTCCCTACTGCTCCTTGATTCTCAGCTGTTGTTTCACCCAGACTATTGACATTGTTGTCGGCTGTCTCCAATTTGGGTGATGTGCCCACCACCAAGGGCAAGATTTCAAGCTGGGGCTCAGTTAGCAAACTTGAAAGAGGAGAAGGGAGGTCACCACTTCTCAGAGATTCCTTCAAGCCATTTTGTTCCTTGACACAGGCCAAAGTTTCCAGTTGAAGGAGAGAGCTGGTAGCTGGAGAGTGATCCAAGGAAGGACACACCGGATTATCCACCTTGGGGACTTCGCTATCCAATGCAAACGATGCTGCATTATCTGTGGCTTCCCAAGTGGTGTCTTTTGTGCTTTTAGAAGGAGGCTCAGTTACTATCTTAGCAGTGTCATCAGGAGGTGCTGTGGTCTCTCGAGTAGAGCTCTGCCTGGTTGCCTCATCCACAGAATTGATAGATTCTCCTTCTGCAGCATCGCAGCTGGTGCTCACATCTGCTCCTTCCATTGGCGTCTGCATGCTCATCTTTTGCTCAACCACAGGTAAATTTACTTCACCTGTAACTTCGGGTTTGCTCTCAGAAGTTAGTTCCACAGGGCCAAGAGATCCTGGAGTTGTTGCTTTTATTTTACTACCTGAGGTTTGCAGCTTTCCAGCCTGAGGTAATGCCTGTGTACCCAATAATTTCCCAATGACTGTAGTGTCGTCTTCTTGGAATGCTGGAACTTCCTTATCTGCAGCAGACTCAGCAGGGTGGAAATCCAGGGTTGGTGGACTGACCTGGGAAATTTCCCTTTCTTCTTTCTGCTCTTCTGTATCTACTTTCAATTTAAAGGCCTCTCCATCAAATCCTTGCGAGTGAAATTCGGGAGCCTTTACCTCCATCCTTGACACCTCAGGTTTAGGTGAGTTACTACAAGTAAGTTTATCTGGCCCGGAAGGTTTTTCAGGCTTCTGTAGGCCTGGCCTCGGCCCTTTATCCAACTTGGTATCTGATGCCTGTGGGGTACTTCCTGGTAATCTTTCATCGACCAGTGGAGTCTCAATCTTTGATGTGGTACCTCTTAGAATTCTGTCCCCACCAGCTCCAGGATCTGATTTCTGTGGAGTAGCTTGTAGCAGCAGCTTATCTCCAGCAGATGGGGTATCTGTTCTATGAAGATTAGTTCTCAAAAGCCTGTCACCAGAACCTTCACTTCTGTGGAGGGGCATTTTCTGCACCTTCTCCCCGCTAGTCGGGCTTTTATTCCATAGCTCTTCTCGACGGGTCAAAGTTCTTCGAGTATTTGGGACAATCTGAGCCCGTTTTTCTTCCCGTACCAGCACTCTACGTACTGAAGCACTTCTGGTGTGCTGCGCTACTTGGGGGAGGTTGTCGTCTTCCTCATCGGTCACCATTCGGGAATGCCGGAGATTGGGCAGCCTTGTCTGGGAGGATTCCACATCTCCGCTTTCTCCATCCTTTGGTGGAAGGCGGGTGCTACGGAGCCGTTCGCTCATGCGGGTACCGGTTCTTTCTGAGAGTGCCCGGTTAGAAAATTTGGCCTTTTTGCTTTTCTTGCTGGAGCCTTCCTCAAGGAGGTAATTCTCATCTTCATCCTCTGGCAGTTTAAAGACCACCTCATCCTTGGCCTGGTCAATATCTTTGCGGGCAGCTTCCACCTGTTCCTGGAACAAGAGAGAAATCAGATAAGGAGGAATCGTCACTAGGTTGGCAAGGATTTTATAGCCCTGTGAGCTACTCAAAGGCATCATAAAAAAAAAAAAGACTATAGAGACATCACTTTTTTCCCCCTTCTCAAAAGGACCAAATGCTAAACTATCCTCATTATATTTCAAAATGGCAGAAAGTTCTGTTTTTTAATATACAAGATGGGCCAACTGTCCTCTCCATGAAAGGTTGAGAGACCAGAAAAATGGGACTCTCAACAGCCTGGAAGATGGTTTGCTTTGCGGCTATTTTAAAGAAGTTGAATCAGATTGAGGAGCTGACCAACATTTAACATAAGATTTAGCCGGCTTTAAAAAAGAAAAGAAAAGATCCTTCATTCTTATTTTTCTGACCAGGAACTATCTAAAAGAATTTCACCAACCAGGGAATGGAAATTTTACCTCTGCTTGTTTCAACTCCTCCCGACTGATGTCCTCCAGAGATGCCTCCAAAAAGTTCATAGCATAGCGTTCAATAGGAGTGAGCTAGAAAATGAGGAAAAATTCACAAGGGATCTTTGAAAAGAACCGATCAATGTATTTCAAAATCATTTTGGACAAGATTGGAATGCGGGGAAGTGCATGTGAGATGTTTCCATTTGTGTTGAATTTTGAGTATTTTGTTTACGTTTTATTCCTACTGCCAATTACGGATTCAGTGTTATGTTGCTGTTTGGTTATATTCTTTTAGTTATGGTTAGCCTCCCAGAGTCATGATGAGATAGGCAGCCATATACACTTCAACAAAGGAGCTGAAAAAAAAATCCTCTGCCTGAATCTAAAGCAGGGCTGTCCAATCTTGGCAACTGTTAAGACCTGTGGACTTCAACTCTCAGAATTCCCATGCTGGCTGAGGAATTTTGAAAAACGAAGTCCACAAATCTTAAAAGATGTACCGTATTTTTCGCACCACGACACACTTTTTTGCCTCCCAAAAGTGGGTGGGAATGTCTGTGTGCATTTTATGGAGCTAATATTGCTAAAGCCATTAATCCGGCTCACATGGGACCACGAGGCTGCCCCGCCCACATCGCCCTGCCCACTTAGCAGCCCCGACCTTTCAGCTGAGCGCAGGACTTTCGCAACGGACAAAAATGGGGCATGCGAAGGCCAGAAACAGGAGTGCGTCTTATGGTCAGGTGAGTCTTATGGAGCGAAAAATATAGTAAGTAAGGTTGGATACTCCTGATCTAAGAGAAATGGTATTTTTGTACAAATGAAGCAGGTCTATATCATGGAACAAAGGGGCATCCTTCCACTTCCATCTCAGGTTGAAAGGAATGATTTAATGTACCTGTTCTACAAGTGAAGCAATTTCCTGCTCTGCTTTAGAAAATTCTTCCTCTTCCTCTTTGCTGGACCGGTCTTCTGCATCCAAAGGAATGTTCTCGTTGAATTCTGCCAGCTCAGCCACTTGCTCTGCCTTGGCTTGAGTAGCTGCCCGGATGTCTTCAGGGTCCTCGGCCTTGCACAGTGCCTGTGAGGGATGACATTTCCAGACAGAATTCACAACAGCCCTGGTCAAAGGGAGTCTCCCTTACGTTCAGCACAAAGATTACAGTAACCTACCTGTTCCAGAATCTGTGTCTGCTTGGTGGCCATGGGATCCTCTTCCTCCTCCTGCATTGGGACTGGGGCCTCTCCTTCTTTTTTAGTGGGTTCATCTAGTGGCATGTCAAATAGCTCACGGATTGTTTGCTGGGGGCAGAGAAATTAAGTTACAAAATAACCTTAAGATACTGTAGGAACTTGCTAGCCTACACATCTGATGGTTCTTTTGTTGCCTTTTTTGTAGCAGACTAACATAATTAAGGATGTCTCGAGAGTGTAATGGGGCAGAGTTAAGAAGCTTATTTACGACTGAAACTGTGGGTCCCTTACACCATTACATCGAGCACAGCACAATTCAGCCCCAAGGTCCAGGATCAATTACGGATGCTTATGGTTACCTGCTTGAAGTAGGCTGTAGTGAAGTTGCCCCCCTCGATAGCCATATCTCCTAGCATCCTTTTCTGATTAGCTTTCTTCAGAATATTCTCCTCCACAGTCCTTTCGCTGATCAACCTAAAGAAGGCATCAGAGAGTTAATCTGTAAGTTACTGCTAGCAACCATATCTACATCAGGAAATTTATGAATAGGGTTACTTAAAAAAAAATAGTGTTATAATACAACAATTAACTATCTAAATCATTTTCTGCAGGACCACAGAGCTCCTTCTAATTGCTAGTGCTCAAAAATGGAAGTGTGGCTATCTGTTATAATGATGCTGTAGATGATCAGGCTGAGCCCAAGGGGAGGAGGTGTCAAATGTGTTATAAATCACAAGTCCTTATGCAGCAGGAGATCTAAGTCCAGCCCACCTTGAATGCCTCTCTTATCTCCTGCTCATTTCTCTTAGCTGGCAGAGGGTCAGATTCCTGTAGAGAGCTTAAGCTTACAATACATCTTTATACAAGTAGTCCTCAACTTATACGATTGCAACTGAGCCCAAAATTTCTGTTGCTAAGCGAAACATTTGTTAAGTAAGCTTTGCCCCTTTGTATGGCCTTTCTTGCCACACTTCTTAAATGAATCACTGCAGTTGTTAAGTGAATCTGGTTTCGCCACTGACTTTACTTGTCAGAAGATTGCAGAAGCTGATACATGACCCACACCCACCCCCCCGGCACTGCAAACATCATAATTATCAGTCGGTTGCCAAGCATCACATGACCAGGGCAATACTGCAACAATTGCAACTGTGAAAAACAGTCATCTCTTTTTTCAGGGCCATAACTTCAAACAGTCACTAAATGAACTGTTGTTAAGTTGATGACTCCCTGTACTCATCTGAACTGCCTGAATCTTCTGATTCCCCCGCCGCTTGACAGACACATAACCAATTAGATCCCACGCTCTGTGCCTCTTCTCCAACCTCATTTGCCAAGTGTGCAGACTTGAAACACCCTGGAGAGTGTGTCACCCTGGAGAGCCAGTCAGTATAAAACATGGCTAAATTAGACTAACCGATGCTCTGAAATAACAGAAAATACTTGTAGCTTGGGTTTTAGATTTTGGCCATGGTTTGCTCTCCAAGCTTGTTTCAGTTTAGTTTCTGAATATTTCTCGTTACCAGACTAGGTAACATCATCATCATGACGACCAATCTTTTGTTACACATGGAGTAGAAAAGCTTAGTTAACCTGTAGATGTGAACGTCCCGCGTCTGCCCGATACGGTGGCAGCGATCTTGGGCCTGGGCGTCCATGGTGGGGTTCCAGTCACTGTCATAGAACACCACAGTGTCTGCACCGGTCAGGTTGACTCCCACCCCGCCGCTGCGCGTTGACAAGATGAAACAGAAGATGCGCTTGTCTGCATTGAAACGCTCCATCAGTGCCTGCCAAAATCAAAGAAAGAAAGAAAAAATCCTGGATCGAGATTCTGTCTTTACCTCCTCTCCTAAGCTTCAGAAGGGGAAGACAAATTTATGAAGCATCATCATGTATGAATTACATGATTTAAAACAGACAATAAAAGCTATCTTAATCTGACAATCTTAGAAAATCAATTTTCTTCCAGAACTACAGATGGATCTTGACTTACAACCATTCGCTTAGTGACCATTCAGTTATAACAGCACTGAAAAAGGTGATTTGTGATAATTTTTTCAGCTACAACTTTTGCAGCATCCCCATGATCATCATTCAGCTGCTTGGCAACTGACTCATTTTATGACCGTTGAGGTGTCCCGGGGTCATGCGATTCCCCTTTTGCGACCTTCTGACAAGCAAAGTTCAAATGGGGAAGCCAGATTACCACATTAACAACTGGGGGTTAATAACTTATCAACTGCAGTGATTCACTGAACAGCTGCGACGAGAAAGGTTGTAAAAGGGGGCAAAACTCACTTAACAAATGTCTCACTTGATAATAGAAATTTGGGGTTGCATTGTGGTTGTAAGTCAAGGACTACCTGTACATTGTATGTTTCTTTAAAAATCCCTTCCATTACAGGATGCGCTGTACAGGACTTAGTCTCCTATCTATCTAACAGAGAGGACAGTGTTCTGACCCAGACTTAACAGAATCAAGAAAAAGGCTTTTGGCCCCCCCAAAAACCCTTTTTATTTCCAGAAAAGTCCCGGCAGTAAACCTTTCAAGGTTTTATTGCAAAACCAGACCTTATCAGTACTTGGATAGTTGCCAGTCTGAGTTTCCAGTCAAAATACTTGGGTCTCTGTATGGCACGAACTCAGATAAATCTTCACAATAATGAATGAGTGAATGAAAGAATGAATAAATGAATGAATGGTCTCCTACAAACACCACTCCCCTTTTACTCCTTCAACATCCACCTGTGCCTTTACTTTCAAGTCGACCCTTGCTCCTTAGCTGTTCCCTTCTCCTGACAGCTCTGCACATACGCGCATCTGAAACAGGTTCCAGCTGTTCTTCTTCCCCACAGATCTCCAACTCTGAAGGCAGCTGATAAATGTCGGCGGAGCACCCACAAGAGCCTTTCCCAACTCCAGGACTGACCCAAGGTCCTCCCCAACCTCCTCACTGTCTGAGTCTGGCGGGCCACAACAGACAGCTCCTGGTCTTTTCAATTAAACATCATCAGATTGTTGGACCCCAGTCATCCATTGTCTATGGCAGTCTGCCCTATGAATCTATATCACTCCAGAGATTAGGATGGCCTCGATCCTTTGAACCTCTTGCTGTTCCCTCAGAAGTGTTTGGGGGCTGTGTGGTTATTAATCAAGCTCTGCTGGGTTAATGTTATTCACTTTGAATTGGACTCTTGTTTTATCGCTTTGGACATTTGATTTTTGTTAAAACTGTGCTCTCAATCTTTGCATGCAACTCAGAAACACTTCTGTGAGACGGGTGGGGTTTATACGTTGTTTAGATGAATACACGAGGTAGGAAGAAAACAGCATGAATCACTTCTGGGAGATGAGCAGTGGTTTGCTTAGCATTTCAGGAAGGGCTCAAGCTGCTGTCACTTACCTGCCGCTGCTCTACCCGAGTGCTACCATCTAATCGCAGGTAAATGTGCCCATGATAATTGAGGAATTGTTCCAACACATCCAACATGCGAGTCATCTGGGTGAAAATCAGGACCCGGTGGGCTCCGGCCTTGAGCTGCCGCAGTAGAACATCCAAAGTTTGCAATTTCCCTGAAGACAAACAAACAAGAACAGAGACAGACTAACTAGGCAATGGGCAATTATATTATCTGACCCAGAAATAATTTGCTTGGCCCTACAAGCAAGCCCGATGCGTAGCCCTTATTTCTGACTGGTGTCAAGTGGACCCTAAACTCTTCACCACCTACCACAGTCGTACTGGATGAGGCGAAGGTCTGGGAACTGGGTTCTCATGTTGCAAATGATACGATGCAGACAACTTGCATGGGGCGAGAGCTCTTGGCGCAAGGTCTCCTTGAAGACAGATTGCTGGAGGAGGAGTGTTGGGGGAGGATGAGAGGTGTGCATGGTGATAGCCGGAGCCTCCACAGGAGGCATAACGAAAATGAACCTGCAAAGGTGAAAAGACAAGTAAAGGAACTGGAACAACCCACATTCAAACAAGCCAGTTTGATGTAGTGGTTAAAGTGCTGGCCTAGAAAGCAGGAGAGCGTGAGTTCTAATCCACCTTGGGCACGAAAGCCGGCTGGGTGACTTTGAGCCTCTCTCTCTTGCTCTCTCTCAGCCCAACTCACTTCATAGAATTGCTATTGTGGGTGGAAGTAGGAAGGAGGAGGAGTCTGTCACTTTGAGTTACTCACAAAGTAATCAATGTGGATTAAAACTCTAATAAATACCTCAAGAAACTAGAGAGGAAGATTTACTAAAACTGGAACTCACAGGGATATTTTGAAAACCCTCAAGGATTTCTTCACGCTTCTCCCCTTTAGCACTTCCATTTCAAAACAGCCAAATGTCTGCAGGAAAACGTTACCTCTCTATAACATTTGTCAGCTCCTCAATCCGTTGCTGGTGTGTCAGGAGTGCTTGGGCCAAGGTTTCTGACCGCTGCCAATAGGCCTCGAGATACTGAGAGCCCCTTTGGACTTGCGCTGCGAAGCAATGGGTGTATCCAGATCCTCTCGAGTCCTTTGGTTCCACTTTCTGGGTTCCCAGGGCTCGTTCTTCACTCGCCTCCACCACCACCTCCTCTTCCTCCTCTTGCTCTTCCTGCAGAGGCGGTGGAGCAGGAGGAAAGAGGGTGCAAAAGCGGAGCACTTCGGTACCATAGATGGGCGCAAGGTTGCAGTGCTGTTCGTTGAGACGGAAAAGCCGGTCGAGGCGCTCCTCCTTCTGCTTCTTCCTCTTCTCTTCAAGTGCTTCCTGGAGGCCAGAGCAAGAGGACAGAACGGTATCCCAACTTCTTATCACCTCCCTGCCGCAAACCTGTCAACTATCCTGGTTCCATCCCTCCCCACCCACCACCCACCACCACTGAAAACCACCTCCCTGAGCCAAGGAACTCACCAGAAAGAAAGGGGAGCGGGGTGGGGGAGGAGGTTGCCGTCTCGGCCTTGGGGCCAGGATGGAAAGGGGTGGTGGTGGTGTAGGTGTAGTAGAACGCAGAGTTAACATCTCCGGTTCCTCCTTGGGCATGGGGCTTGAGGCAATTTGGGACACCATTGTAGGAGAAGTGTTGGCGGAAACAGTAACAGTGGCAGCTGGGCTGATAGCAAATGAAGCAACTGTGGGAGGCGGGGAAGGAGGAACTGTGAAGGAAACAGAAGAGCAATCGTGAGGATTGCCGACAAATCTACCATCTCTTTTCATGTTTTCCAGAGCGTGGTAACGTGTCCCTTGGCTCTCCTCTTTGGATTGAAGATACTGCACATGTTAAAATGTTAATTTAGAGGACTTCACTGGCTTCTGCGGGTGCTTGGACTCTTTGGAAACACATTTTGAAAAGATGACAAGAAAAACGAACACCACACACCTTTAGGTCTTCAAAATAAGCTGTATCACAGCTGGAAAGTTACCAGATCTCCATCAACTGCAAAATGTTCTAAAGGATGCCTGTTTTTGCTACGTTTGAACTATCATTTTACTACTGTTTAGAGGGCTATGAGGAAATCTGAACCTAGGCTGGACTGTCAGTATTTGGAGAATATATTTTTGGTGTAACTGCTGTAATTCAAAGCAGGTAGAATTTAGCAATTATTATTCTGAACACTGAGAATGTTTTTGATGATTTCCTGGAAGTTTTTGAAACATGCAGAGATTTATTTTGGATTCCCTATAGTTTATAGCCTACACTGATTTAAAGAAGAGTTTAAATTAATTAATTCGGGGGTGTTTTCAGATGGTAATATTATGTTATGCACCTCATCAAGGGATGCCTTCTTTCGTTATTTCTTTTCAATTTAGCTTTAGAATTGTTTACTTGTGCCGTAAGACATTCTGAAATCAGTAGTCACATTAGGAGAGGTAAAAGTGTACATTTTCGCTTTATGCAGATGGCATGTTTCATAGATCAGCCAAAATATTCCATTCTTAACCATATTTCACCTGTGTCTTCTCTAATATTCTAATTTAGCTGGTTAACTTATTTTTTAATTACATGAACTACTATCTGACATTTATCTGCGTACATTTAGAAGAATATATCTACAGTTAGTCTTTGGTTAGCAGATAAAACACATTCCTTGATTTTCATTTTTTATATAACATCATTTTTTAAAAAAATAAAAATCAGTTTGAAGCTGGCACCAGGATCCAACTCCCAAATTTTCTTAAGAACACTCGCAATCCCAGGCGGTGATTTTAAGACACGCTTACCCAGCTGTTGCTCCAGGTTGGGGTTTGAGGCTTGTATCATTCGCAGCATGGGTCTCACCAGGGTCTGGAGGGGAGCTGGTGCAGGTGACCTCACTGGTCCCAGTGGCTGGCTGGGCAGCCTAACTGATGAGGCTGGGTTCATTGGAAGTGGGGCTCGCTGGGCCAAGAGGGCTGTTGGAAGGCCAGGTAAAGTACTGGCAGTTGTTGGCGTCACAGGACGCATGGGTGGATGCTGCGGCCCAGCTGATGGGGACACTAAGCCATCTCGAGGAGCCTGTCGTACGACAATCTTCACTACACCAGAACTGTTCACTGCTGAGGATGGCACTGTGAGAAGAGAAGAGAGGCTGGGTTGCGGCTTGATTGCGAAGCACAATTATTTCTGGTTATTACTCTTTACTACAGGTAGTCCTTGATTTACTACAGTTCGTTTAGTGAGTGTTCGAAGTTACAACACTGAAAAAAGTGACTGATGCAGCATTGCCATGGCCAAAATTCAGATGTTTGACAACTGACTCACATTTATGACAATGGCAGTGTCTTGGGATCATGTGATCCTCTTTTGCAACCTTCTGACAAGCAAAGTCAAAGACAAGCAAACCAGATTCGCTCAACAACCGTGTTACTAATTTAACAACTGCAGTGATTCAGTTAACCAAGGTGGCAAGAAAAGTTGTGAAATGGGGCAAAACGCACTCAGAATAAATTTCTTCCTTAGCAACATAAATCATGGGCTCAATTGTGGTCGCAAGTTGAGGACTACCTGTATTTTATTTGTTGGACTAGGACAGGGTTTGGCAACCTTAAACGCTCAAAAAGCCACAAAAGTCCTATACAATCCACCACAGAGTCTCCTCCTAGCATGGCGTCCTTTTTCCTCTACCTGTCCTAACCAAAAACCCTATCAACTGGAGGAGTCAACCAGAAAACCCGCCCCTTGCCACAGAGTCTCCTCCTGGCTCGCCGTGCTTCTTCTCCCCCTAACCAGAAACTCCTCTCAAAATTGTGGTGGTGACAGCAGAGGGATGAAAGAGCCACATGCGGCTCCAGAGCCACAGGTTGCCAACTAGGGAGAAAACTTAAAATATAAACTCTTCTTTGGAAAGAAGAAAACTATCAAAAGACAGGAAGATTTGGGGGAGGGGGTTGTATTTCAAGACGTAGCGTGCCTCAAACACAGCCACCGGAAAGGAAAGCTAGTTGGAGGGCCAACTAGTTGCAGAAAGGGCGTTAATGTCCCCAAACCCTGTTTCCTAAATGACTTTTCTCTCACAAGCCAGAAGGAAAAAAAAATCTAGGATGCAGAGATGTACTGACCTTGAGTCACGGCAATCGGGACGCTGATTGTTGCCGTGGAAGCAACAGGTGGAGCAGTTGTGCTGGTAGCTGGGACCGGCAGGATGGTGGGTGGCTGCTGGCCTGGAACCGTCTGCACACCAACTGGGTTCTGCCCTGCCTGCTGGGCCATAGCCTGGATTAAAGCTACTTGAGCTGGCTGGCTGATTATGTGGTGCTGCCCCCCAGCGGACACCAAGTGAACCACATTCCCTGGAGAGAAAAAAGGGAAGGAGATTTCTTGCCCGTTCTCCACTGTCTTTTCTGTCTGCAATGCGTAGTAACATTTTAAACACATCTGTAAGCCTTCCTCGAGAGATCCCACTACGAAGAAGTGGCGCTCTTGAGTCAAGCAAGGCTCTCGTTTTGTTCTATCCCTCCGGTCACCGGATGACTCACAAAGAGACACCAGGAGCTTAGAGGGAGCGCTTGCAACATTATCTCCATGACACACTGACGCTATTATTCTCCCTTAACAGGAGACATTTAATCTTGCAAGCGTTTTTATCTGGTCTGTGGATCTATTAATTCAGATGATTCCAATTCTCTTCCATAAATGGCATTAAATAATAGGAAGAAAGTATGGGTAGTCCTCAACTAATGACCACAATTGAGCCCCAAAATTTATACGGCTAAATGAGAAATTTGTTAAGGGAGTTTTCCCTCATTTTACGATTTTTCTTGCCACATTTGTTAAGCGAAACATCGCAATTGTTAAATCAGTAACCTGGTTGTTAAGTGAATCTGGCTTCCCCACTGATTTTGCTTGTCAGAAGGTCGCAAAAGCGGATCGTGTGATGTCAGAACACTGCAACTGTCATAAATATGAACCAGTTGTCAAGCTTCCAAATGTAAATCACGTGACCATGGGGATGCTGCAATGGCTGTAAGCGTGGAAAAGGGTCATGCCACTATTTTTAGTGCTGTTGTAACTTCAAACAGTCACTACACAAATTGTTGTAAGTTGAGGACTACCTGTATTCCTGTGTAGAGCAATTCGTTTTAAATTGCAGGTGCAAAGTTTAATGCGTGGGATTTATAAGCCACACATCATGCAGGACTGTTTCTTATGCTGAAAAGATCCTAAGCCAAAGATGACTAGAAAGTACACGTGGACTGGATATGGTCTTGCTAATTTTTTTTATTTTTTTTTAAAAGCAAGCCTTCCGATTCCAAGGGACAACAAATAATCCTCCCTTTCCCCTCAGCTAAAATTTAGATATGCTTGGCAGATACATTAAAGCACAAACAAATCCTTGAACCAAGTGCTCAGAAATACCTGGTTCCCAGGCCACTATTTTGTTATTAGGGCTCAGGTTGCTGGATCTCAGTCTAATAAAACATTATGCTTAGCTTAATAAGAAAACAATGGAAAGAGGATAGTTGTAATACTGTCCTTCTCATCTTAATGTTTAGCTTAATGAGATGAGGAGGATAGTATTACTATTATCCTCACTTTTTCTGCTATCCATTTCCCTAGCTTATGATTATAATTTTGTAGTTTTATTTATGGCTTACAACTTTATGTTGATTGTTTTTATTAAGTATCCTATGAGTTAGGTTGACTGCATATTTAATATTCTATGACTATCATTGGGGGGAATATCTTATGATTTATAATGATTATATTTTATGGTTATGATGATTTATCACTCACTACTTATATGCACACGGAGAACTTATGCACCAGAGACAAATTCCTTCTATGTCCAATCACACTTGACCAATGAAGAATTCTATTCCCATTCCCAATTCTATTCTATTCCCTATTCTATTCTGATTCTCTGTTCTGTTCTATTCCCGTTCCCTATCATATTTCTATTTCAATTCTATTCCTACTCTACCCTATCCTACTCTAAGTAAAGGTTATTCAAGACAGAGGACAAGGGAGGCATTGGTACCCCTGCTAAAGACTGGGGTTTACCTACTTGGCAGCTGTCGGGCTGGCTGAGGCATAGTGACCTGGCGAACTTGGGTACCCGTCAAGGTAAGCTTGTTGCCTTGGATCTGGAATGTGAGGGGTTTACTGCCTGGGGCACCTTGGAGAGGCCGATTAGCCAATGAGGCCAGTTGCCCAATGCTGACCACTTCACCTGCTACAGTGGAAGGAGAAAAAAAAAGGAGGGTTAGATTTTCAAACCATCATGGCGGCTGCCTGTGTTTTGCTGACTTAATACTTACAAGGCAATCGCGCCTGCATATCCGGGGACAGCAAAAGCCTTTGCTGCACACCTCCGCCAGCGGCAGCTGTAAAATTGTATCCAGGCAAGGTAGGTACAGCAGAATGGATGTTCATGGGCTTCACCATGCCCCCAATGGAGCTGGTGGATTGTTGAGCAGCAGCGCCTGCAGGTCCCGGGCCCAAAGTGCTGGTCGGTGGAGGCTGCTGTCCCCCTATGGGGGACACCCCCAGAGTGTTCATGGGGGATATGCTGAGCGTATTAATAGATTGGGTATTGGTGGGTGGTTGCTGAGCCATAGGACTAATGCCCAGGGTGCTGATGGGGGGCTGCTGTTGGACAGACGTGATACTCAAAGTATTAATGGGTGGTTGCTGTCGCACTGGGGTAGCACTCAAGCTGCTAACTGAGGGCTGCTGCCCCATTGGGACCGGGACTGTTGCTGCCTTAAGGGAGGTGGTGGTGGTTGCGGTAGGAGAAACAGAAGGGGGTGAGAGGAGAGGCCGGGGAGTATTTGGGACCAGCTGAGCTGCAGTCATTGCCATGGGCAACACTGTGGGGGGGAAAAAGAGAGAATAAGGTTAGAGACCCGCAGTTGTATCCGTTTAAAATATTAAGATATTACAATACGTTACCACAAATACCAAAATAAGTTTTGCAACCAAAAGGGCTATACTTGTTTAATACAGGGTAAATTTAAGATGTACGGGAAAATATGTTCGTACACCCAAGCGGCCCGCAATTTGAAAGATGATGTAAACCAATATATATAAAGAAAAATAAAAAAACTTATAAAAAAAGAAAAATATATTATTTCTACTTCAAAATAAGCTCAAGAGGTGCAAGGTACATTTCACGCAAACAATTTTTAAACATAAACATGAAGGTAAGAAGCAACAGAGCTGAACCTCCCACCCCGTGATCTTTCCTCATCACTTTCCAAAACAACCACCTCACCCTGAGGAATGGAGGCCTGGCTCTGCAGCAGAGCAGCAGCTGGGTTGTTCTGGCTCAAAGTAGGCACTAGAATTGGGGTCTGTGGTCTGGCAGGAGGAGGCACTGGTACCGACATGGTCACGGGTGGAGGCATCGGGATAGGCACTGGGAGAGACAACGAGGCAGGGAGCGTGTTGGGCTGCAAAGGCCCCGGCAAGATCGGGCCTGGGTGTGGTACAGGAGCTAGAGCAGGGGTCAATGGTTCCGGAAGCACAGGAGTTATCGGTCTCTGTAGAGGGGTTGTGGGTCGAGGGCTGTTCACCAGAACTACGGTTCTGTTTTCTGGCTTGGGCATCGGCTGTAACATCCTGAAAAGAGATGACACGGAGCAATGGATATTCCCTTTCTCCTGCAATGCGATTAAAAAAAATAAATCTTGGCGAAGAACTATCTGATGGAGACAGTCCCAGAGATGCAGAGATGTTATAGTCCCCCACCAGAAAGTTCTCGGCCAAGATTACTGCATAGTATTTATTCCAGCCAAGGTAATACTCCGCATTCAAAGTGAGGATAACAAACGCAGAACACCTTAACTAAACAGCACATGCTCTGCATCATAATTGCCACCAGAATAAGCCTAACATTAACATTTCCTTTCTGTCAGAAAACCCCAGTCCTTCAGAGCTGGCAAGTTTACGCCCAAAGGGAAAAGTCTTGCTATGATGCAATGAAGCCTCTTCAGAAGTGAGAATCGCAAGTTGTACCTGTTCACTTTCATTTTGACTGGCTTGGGTCTGGGAGGAGGGTCTGGGGACTCGGCAATCTCTTCAATCATTTTCCTTGTCACCTTCCATTTGGGCAGGAATGTGTCGGTTTCATAACGGGACACCAAGCCTTCCAAGTTGATCAGGTCAAAGATGCCCAAGTCCACATTCTAGAAGAGGTTTTCAAAAGATTCACATGCAATAAAATCAAGGATGCTTTCTTCTAGTTCTGGCATCTCCCCACCCTTGTGTTTCAAAAGCAGCTGTCACCTGTCCATCCACCACCACCAAATGGAGAAATCCCACCCTTCCGAAAGATCAGAAGAGGAGGCACCTGCCTTGAAAGGGTCATAATCAAGAGCGTGCAAGACGAGGGAGGCAGTGTTGAAGCAGATGCCCTCCGTGATAAACGGCGAGTGGATCGGCCGCGGGTCAAAAAGATTGGGGTGATTGCAGACTTTCCGGAGTTGCATAAGGATGTTGATGACACTCATGAAGTGCCCTGTGGCCAACGTCTCCTTGGTGCTGAAAGGGTGACAGGTGGCATATAATCAGCTATTGTTCTGACCTAGACCTCCCAAGATCATGAAACAGACTCCTCGTCCCGATAAAACCTCTTTATTGCAGTTAAAAGGAAATTCCTCTATAGCAAAGTCTCAGCAGTCTTTCACACTACAGACCTTTATCAGGCTTGGAGAGGGGCCAGGATGATAACTCACAAATACCACGCTGAGCTGGCAAGAAGTCAGAAACAGATCTCACCCTAATGAGTTGAACTAATTGTTTCCTGCAAACTCACCTCCCATTCACTCTTCTTTTAATCCCTCTGGGAAGGGCCATTCACTTTCCACTTGTGCCTTTATTCCCAAGTCGGCCCTTGTTCTTCAACTGTTCCCTTCTCTGCGCATGAGCACATCAGGAACAGGATCCAGCAGTTCTTCTGCCCCACTGATATCCGACTCCAAAGGCAGCTAATAACTGTCAGACAGCCCTGGCCCCATCTCTGCCTCCAATGCAGACCACTCATCAGAGCCTTCCCCAGATTCCAGGACTGGCCCATGTTCCTCCCCAACCGCCTCACTGTCCGAGTCTACCACCAGCTCTGCTGGCCACTGGCAGGCCACAACAGTTACGCCCACAGAGGCCAAGGAACAAAATAACCAATTTCAAAAGTCATAAACATTGCTGTGGCATGAAGTTGCAAAAACAAAAGCTAGAGAAACACACCACGGGGTCTCTTGTCCTTCACTGACTGGCCGACTGTTCTGTGAGGCACACCACACTTCCGCATGAAATCGAAGAAGCCCTGTATCAAAAAGTATTTCCTCCGTCACTTCCCAACTAGCTTTCTATACTTACGTAGCCTGGGCCATGAAGTCATCGTAAAGATACCGCTGGCGCTTGGAAAGACGGCATTTGATGACGTGCTCGTATTTCTTTGGCATTTGCTTCTCTACATCCACTTTTACCCTTCGCAAAAGGAAGGGACGCAGCACCTGTTGGGACAATGACAAAAGAAGAGCCATGTTCTGGGTTCCAAATCTTTTCCTATCCGGTTAAGTCAATCTCAGTCCACTTTTCAACAAGTCTCTTGCAAAGGGCCCTTTCCTCTCCTTCTTCCACGAGGCTCACCGCTCACCTTGTGCAGTCTTTTGACTAAATTCTCATTGTACTCCTGGCTGCCTTCGATCATGCCCGTCAGAGGGTTGGAAAACCACTCCTTGAACTCGCGGTGCGACTGGAAGACATGCGGCATCAGAAAGTGCATGAGGGACCACAACTCCATTAAGCTGTTCTGGAGAGGCGTCCCAGTCAGCAATAGCCGTCTCTGGCTAGAACGCAAGCAAAGACGAAAATTTGAAAATTTCTGAAATGAAAAGGCGTTGCTAATTCGATGCGGAGGAAAAGCCCCACCGCATCTCCTTCCTCACCTGTTGAAGTTGAGCAAGGACTGCCAGCGCTGGGATTTGAAGTTCTTGATGTTCTGAGCCTCATCCAAGATCAGGTATTTCCAATTCTTGCGTCGAAAGGCCTGATGATCCTGCAGCACCAACTTGTAGGAGGTGATGCAGATGTGGAAGGCATTGGGCTTGGTCCAACCCTACATGGAGGCAGTGAAAGAATTACAACAGGGCTAGTAAGAGAAAGATCCCTTATTAACGGTCCGCTGCCATTTTTGTAGTAGAAACATTTAAACAAAATTGCTCCTCAAGACAACGATCTAAAAGTAGGATTTATGTTCTACCACGGCAATATAACTTTCTCTGCATTACATTACCCACAAGGTCAAGCATGCTTGTTGTTTGTAGAACTGTGATACATGGTTGTGAGATGGCACTGAAGTCAGTGTCCAATCCCTTGGAAGTACTTTTTTCAGCATTAGCCTATTAGGAAACAACATTAATGTGAACCTTTCCTATTTACCTTACAGGTAAAGGTTCCCTTCACACATACATGCTAGTCGTTCCCAACTCATCTCTGTTTCTAAGCCGAAGAGCCAGTGTTGTTTGAAGACGGTTCTGTGGTCATGTGGCTGGTTGTTACCTTTCCACCAAGGTGGTCCCTACTTTTCTACTTGCATTTTTTTACATGCTTTCGAACTGCTAAGTTGGCAGAAGCTGGAGCAAGTATTGGGAGCTCACTCCATTAAGTGGCGCTAGAGAATTGAACCGCTGAACTGCTGACCTTTCTGATCGACAAGCTCAACGTCTTAGCCACTGAGCCACCGTGTCCTCTTACCCTACATTTAGCTTATCTATAAATACCAGACACTAGGCATACAAGATGATAAAGCAAAGGCAATCTTCGTATGTGTAACTGAAGAATAAGAAAGTTCAAAACCAGCTGCGAGTGCTTTTGAAAACTCTCACCTGTCGCTTCAGCTTACGCTCCTTCTGTGCCCCATAATATGTCAAAATTTTGAAACTAGGGCACCAGCGCTTGATTTCCATCTCCCAGTTGAGCATTACACTGGTAGGAACGATGATCAAGTGAGGGCCCCAACTGCCTGCAGGAGCAAACAAACATTATACCCAGAAATGTTTATGTCCCTAAAGACAACTTCTTCACTTTATTCCCCAGCCAGACATGTCCCCTGCATACATTCAGTTCTATCACCAAGAAGGCAACATCCATCACAGCAGATCTTATGAAGGAAGGAAGGAAGGAA
>JAEANM010002218.1:0-25141 GCA_017656035.1 Myanophis thanlyinensis
TATGGAGAAGTGATAACTCGGGATCTTGCTGTTCTAAAAAAAAGACGTTTGTTTGTTTGTTTTGGAAAATCCAATAAAATTTTATAAAAAAAAAAGAGGAGCAAATGGGAGGGGAGTTTTGCAGAGAACAAGTAGTTCATAGTGCTTCGGGAAGGTCTGTTTCTGCCTTCATGATAGCCAAGTGTAATTGTAAGTTATCTTCTGGCCTTGTTCCAAACCTGATAAGAGACTATAATATCAGCCTGGTTTTGTTTATAAAATAAAGAGGTTTTAGTGGACAGCAAAGTCTGCTTTTTTGTCTTGAGAGGTTTAGGACAGAACACACACATCCAGAAGTCTTCTATAATAAGTACCATCCAGCCATTGTTATATAGAGAACTCAATTGGTGAGGACTTCTTTGATCCAGACCTACTCAATGATATCAACCTAATAGAGACATCATTGTGCAATGCCAATTTTGGAAGAGACTTTCTTGCTGCAGATGTCCAAGTGTTGTATCTGATTGTTATTTTATTAAGGGATTGCTATTTTAGTCTGGGATCTGTGCTAACTGACTTGATGCCCTATTAAGTCACATAGGATAAAGGAACCTATACAGCAGTGGTCACCAACCTTTTGGGCACTGTGGAGAGAGGTTTTTTCACAGACAGGAGGGGCATGGTTTTGCATGCTACCTATATCCCATAGATAGGGCTTTGCTTGTTTCCACAGTCCGGTTTCTGGCATGTTATGGACCAGGAGTTGGGGACCCCTACTGTAGAGGTTGGACCGTGACCTCTGCAATGAGGTAGAAGTTCTACCTACATGATAGAAACAATTTATAATCTGGATCCAAATGAATATCTCTGTCTTCTTAAATGTAATAAGCCAGGAAGATCAAAGTTCAAGAAAATAACTTGTCCCAAAAAATCTGAACAGAACCTTAGACACTGCTGTACTCTGACTGCCAAACCTATGACCTTATAACGAAAGTGATCAATTTTTTATCCTCACAATATCAATATTCCACAGTCAATAGTCAATATTCTACAATAAACGATGAGAGCTTTGTGTAATTGCATCTATTTATTGGTAATATGATGTAATCTTTGAGCAAATCTTTGAGAATATCTTTGCTCAGCACAGGGGTTTTCCATCTGTAGTACAGCCTTGTGAGGTAATCCAGGCAAGAAACACAACCAAGAGTACTAGATCTATCTTTATTTTAAGGTTATATTATCTTGAAATTTTCTCTTCCTGTTGCCTTTACAATCCAAGAAATGTTGTTTCTGAGAGGTTTACCATATCCCCATTCCTTCTGTATGGTCTAGACTGCAACCCCTCTTTCTATCTCCAGAGCTCATTCCCACAAACCATTACATCTCACAATGTTCCAAAATTTGCCTTAAGATTGGAGAAAGCCTCCAAAGCAGATTTTAAAAATGTAAGTTATTATAAAGGAGAAGAAAGAGCTATACTATTTTCCATTGCTACATTTAAATCCCATACAGAATCAAAACTGACTCATACAAGCAAATAAGTATAAAAACTGCATACATGAATCATTTTAGATACAGTACATATAACAGAAGTAGCTGTTCATCTGTTACAACTCTGGTTTTCCATATTTTTAAAAACAATAGTTTTCAAAACAAAATTATACAATATTTTCAAATATTTAGTAATGATACAATTATCAAAAACAATATTGCTAACATAATATGTCCTTTATCCCAAATGATCTCATTTCTAATCATCATGGTCTTGGTTAATGCTACGAAAAGTTTAATAAAAACATGGTTTGTGGCTTAAATAAATTATACACAATATTACACTGAGGTACCATTCCTTTAAACTATTAGGGATTGACTATTTTATGTTCCCCTGGCTCATGATCAGGAATGGTACAGTTAGATATTGTACCATGCAAAAATTCTTGGACAAAAGAATCAGAGTGCACAAACATTTTAGGGCCAATTTATCTTTTATTAAACTCCTAATTATAAAGATATTAATTATAGTGCTAGATATCTCAAAAGAGCTGATGCTCCATAAGATATTTTCAAAATGTTTTGACAATATTTTTTTATATTTAGTCCAGACAGCTTCTACATTAATTTGCATGGTTCTGTATCATATACTAACATGGTAACTTGCAATTCTGAGTCATCGCTGTCTTGAACATCTATACTTAGGTTCATAATTCATGATTTGGAATCCTGAGAAAGATCACTGAAATACTTTCAATGTCTGAATAAATTAATATATTGGCTGATAATGTATGGACTTTTTTTCCGGATGATGCAGAACATAATGAACCTTTTGTTTAATCGGTACAATTAGATTTAATAGATATTTTTGTCGAGCCCATCACTAAACAAACACTTCTAGATTGGCTGCCTAAAATTGCAGAACAGCTCTGACTCACAGTTTCATCATCACTGGGTTTTATAGAACTCAAGAGTCTGATATAATTGTCATCTTAAACTTACAAAAATAGATTCTGCAATTTTTATGAGTGCTGACAGATTTGCTTTGGTTTATTTACATGAACATTGTTCTTATATATTTTCAAAGTGTGAGCCAAAAGTTAAGCAGCTGTAACAGCCTGAGATTAACTTGAAATCTGATGCATTTGTTTGTTTTGTCTTATATTCATATCACAGCCATACTTCACTCACTAGATATGTCTAGTGGATTAGTGAACTTCTAAAGGATTACAAGTTGTTTACCATGCACCCAAATATTATTCATCCAATTAGAACTGCTATATATTTATGCAGATATCACATCCTAAGTAATCCAAGCCTCCCCCCCAAAAAACTGTAAGCAACCTTTATATTTCACATTAGATACTTTGTTCAACTGCATCTCATTATAAAATGAATTATTCTATGTGTTCAGCCTGTTATTTGTACAGCAACCAATCAGATGACTTTGAGAAATTCAAGTACAGTATTGCCTTCCCACGTAAGCTGCCTAGCAGCTAATACTCATAGGAATACAATTATCCATACTGAAGGTAATATGTAACATTTATGATTTGTAGTAGCAATCATCAATAAACTGATCAGCCAATTTGAAATCTAGGTAAATTCACAGATAATTACTTTACTGTTAAGTTCCACAATAATGCACTGCATTGTAACAATTTCATTTCACCTGTTCCAAATTCCCATTATTCAATTTGTTAGGATAAATCTGGATCTTGTGAGAGGGGGCAGAGAATCAGTCTACTTCTTCACATCCTGTATAATTTTATATATTTATCCAAGCTGTAGATACCTAATTGTTTTAATCTTTCCTCCCAGGATATGGTAATTGATTATTACTTTGGAAACCATTTTCGGCCTTTTTTTTTTTCAGTTTTAAGATTCTTTGAGAAAACTACCAAGTGTGGTTATATTGTAAAACAGGAAATGTTTTTTAAAATATTTTTTCCAATATTCCTTTTCATTATTTAGCATCCATTAAAAAGTTGATTCCTCCACCCCAAAAACAGAGATCAAGTTTGAAAGTGGACCAGATTTAGCTGCTGTAGAAAAAAACAATCCAGGAAAAATGTCCTGATGAATCATTATCATTGAGGCAGTTCCGTAGTGCGTTAAGGTCTCCACTCATTTCTTCGTAATGTTTTTGTACATATTGATGAATGAAAAATAGTAGATAAACAATGCAAATTTTACCACAATGCAATTTTAACAAAGTTAAAAATCCAGAAAATAAAGCAAGAAAAAAAGAGGGGAGAAAAGTAAATGATTAGGATTTTAATTTTCCCTTTTTGCGCATCTGCTAATTCACAATGTTTATAAACATTTGGGCCCCTTTAAAAACTGTGGAAGTTTACATTTGTTATACTGTATAATATATGCTTGGTGTGAAAAACATTCTTTTTAAAATTTGGTTATTATTTATTTTTCATATTTCAGAACAACCCATTTCCTTCACAGGAGGACTATAGGTTGTGTACCATAAAATATTAAAAGTGCAAAAAACGATATATAAACTTCAGTCATGAATATATCCTTTAATTTTGACATTGCTGTAAGCTCAAGTTCCTAATCACACATTGTAAGAATTACATTGTTCTTCCATGATTGGGCAAAATTTATTCTTGTTCCTGCTTATTTTACTTGCAAAGCCAGCTCTGAACTGGCATTAATTCAAGTATCCTTTCCATTTAAAACCAAAATGTGAGTTGTAAGTGCTTTTTAGACTCATATACTACCATTATTTCAGAATAACGTATAAAGCACTCCATTCTCCAATTTTTCATCAAAACAACTTTTGAGGTAGGTTGAGCAGACAAAGTATAACTGTCCCAAAGTCAGCTAGTTACTTTTTATGATTGGATTTACAGCAATGGCTGTTAGGACCACTTCTGCCTGTAGTAGTTCAATATTTTACTAAACCACTCTCAAATTACCAACTGTTTCCTAGCTCACCAATGCCAATGAAAAATATTGGAAGGTTTATTAAGTCACCTATTGTAATAGTTAGTAATTTATTTATTATTATGCCATCTTAGTGTATTCGTATAAACTATTTTTTCTGTCTTTGAATTCCTGTAAAAAGGTAATCAGAAATTGACTTTGGAAGTTTCTGCATTATGTTTCTTCTCTCATTTCACACATAATTTAAATGTAGCATTACAATTAGAAGTAGGTCTGAATAAGATTGACTTTTCTTGCTGCCTCAAACTGAACTTCTTAGTTCAGTTAAAGAAAAAGTCTTAGCACATCCCTTCTTGATAATGATCAGTCCAACTTGCATAGAAATATACAATCAAAAGAGGCTTCAATGGATTTTCACCTCTCTTATTATCTCTGGCATTTGAAAAGGCTAAACAAAGCAACAATGACTTTTTCTTCCATAAATGTTTAACTGTCACTTAGATTTTGCCAAAGTAACAGATGTCACTTAATCCAGTAGATTTTTAATTAAAAAGTTTAATTGAATGGTTTATTTTATTAAAATATTTGAGCTGCCTATTATTACTTTTGCTGCTGAGTAATACATTGGTTAGAACAGATCTATTTTTAAGTCTTTTGGCAGATCCACATTCAGTTGCTGCTCTTAGTGTAGCCAAATTTTGTTTCATTGGCAGAAGTAAACAATCCTTTAGGTTGAACCCAGAATTTTGTATGGCAGATGTAGATATTATTGTGGTAGATCTGCTTTCTTATGTCACATCTTGCCTTTAGTCTGTATTGTTCTAAAATAGTAATAAATACTGCTACTACACTATAAAATTCATATGCATAATCATACCAATGGAACTTAGATAGTCTTCAGGCCAACATGTATTTATTTCAACTGTTTACCTCTCACCTGTTTACCTGTCACTGTTTACTTATCAAGATAACAAACCTTCCAGCAGCAATATAACATTTATAAATAAGGAGACTATATGGAAACTTTCTTCTAGTCATATAACAGTAGATATAAGCCTAGGGTGGGGTAGGGTAGAGGAAGAATCTTCCATTCCCATTAATGGAAGTAATATTTTCAACCGAGGGGGCTTTTCTAGTAGTTATACTTTGCTTTCCTTTCTCTTCAGGGATTCTTTCCTGTGGAGCAGTTTGTGGTAATTGCCCTGTAAGGTGGCATCCTTCCCACAGAATAGTTTGTGGTAATGGGCCTTTGGGATGGGAAGAAATGTCCAACTGAGAAACCTTCATGGTGATTTTTTTTTCACTGTCTTCCTGGGTCTTCCAACAGATAAGTACATTTCTTCATTAAAGTGTCATTTATATCTCACTAATATTTAGTGCTTTAATAACAGTAGTGACATAGATAATTAGGCAGTTTGCAAGGAACCTACGATCTGTAATGGGTTGACGATTATTTTTGTTATCCTTAAAACAGCAGATTCATCCAGGGATACAGCCATTCAGTTATGTAATTAAGTTTAGAACCGACACAGTATCTGTCAAACATTTTAATACCACCATGTTTTGCCAGTTTTAGGGATTGTTGTGGGGCAAATTAAAAAAAAAAATCCTTATTCTCTCTTTCGAATTTTAATTTCAAACTTTTGGGAAAGAAGTGTCTTGTTTAAAAGGACTTGACAGTCATTAAAATCGAAACACCTAACCCATGCTTTATAAATTTTAAAAGTGGCCCCAATAATAAAGCATCAGAAAATGACGTGGCATATTTGCAAAATAACTCAGAAGAAGGGAATCAGTTTTGTGTAATCGTTTTTGATTTAAAAATATACAAGAAAATTAGCTGCTATTGTATCAGCCAATCAGCATGTCATAATGCATTCTACAAACATCCACCTACACCATTCTATATTTAATGTATCCCATATGAAATGTTCTCTGTATACCTGAATTTCATTCTAGCTGTCAGATTTATAAAGGTTTTATATTGCATGAAATTCTCCTCTAGAATACCTTTCCAGAGTTTGGGAAAATACCAAGACTGCAATACAGGTAGCTATCTTCTAGAATTAGACATATCTAGGAAAGTTTTTTAATATAGTGGCAGAACAACTACTTGATTATCATTACATAATTTATTGATGGGTATATTTTATGCTTATATTAGGATTAGACTTTTTTATTTTCAACAATTTATTCAACAAAAATCATTTTGCTGATCTTTTTGAAAATATTGTATGTATAGATATTGTCAAGCATTATACTTTACTATATGACACAGTGATGGATTGGGTGAAAGCTTTATCAGGACAAGTTGATTGGAACATGTTGCAAGTTTAAGCATGAAATATGCTGAATTTGCAACTTGGTAAAGAAAAAATTAAGACCCATTATTTCAACAGTCAACTCTAAATAATTTTGACATATTATGTAACACTGTGAAATACTATGATATACTGTGAAATAAGAATGAAATACCAATTTCATAATATATTTTTTACTTGTACAATAAATGCACATTTTTAGCAGTGCAGTAATTATGTATGCAATACCATTCCATAGTATTTACTCAGGTCTTTAACCGTTTCTCAAGCAGAAGCAGAATGATCACCGTTCAGGGTTGTTCTAATGGATCCTGTATGGATCAGTGAGTAAACTAGATGGTTTCTAAGATCCGAACAACTCTGTTACTTTATTATGAGTAATATGATCACTAAAGTTGGAAGAAATCTATTTTAGTAAATATGACTTTGTCTATGTGGGAGTCTGATAAGCATTACCATGGTTCTTCTTTCCTTACAGAATCTAGCCTTAAATAAGCCACATTGATTTCATTATCCAAGCAGTCATCAACATAATAAGGTTATTACACTGTCACTGATGCTTCGTCACATTACTGTTATCAATTCATATCAAACTTTCACTTGTCCCTGCCTCTCAATTTTGAGCTCAAGAGAGTCATTATTTCTGCCTCTCTACAAACATAAAGTTCTACCCTGCAGTTTACAACAATGACTGCAACTATTGCAGTAAGCACCTGGCTGAAAACTTAGAGTTTTATACTATCATCACAAGTTTTCATAGGAATTTATATGAAGAAATAAGAAATTTTGACAGCCAAGCTATTTGTATTAAAGGTGAAAATGTTTTGCAAAAGAGATAAAAAGAAGGCATGTACTGATTTCTTATTTGGAGGGACAGAAGCAGCAATTCTTGTTAAAGTTAAAATATACAGGAGTTGCCATAATTCAGAAAAAGGACATTCAATTATGACGTCCATAAAAGTCTGTTAGTCAACTGGCAGAAACACTGATCAGGTTAATATTTGGTATTAAACTTTGAAAATTTCAGTGGATAGTACAATATACAGATATTCCATATGCCATGGTTTATTTAAAAAAACCCAAAATCTTTTATTTCATAATCATAAGGAAACAATTAACATATTAGTTAATTTTATTACAATATATTTCAAATCTAAAATTTAATTCTTTAAAAGAGTTAAATCTAAAATCCATGAAAGAAGGAATCTAATCTACTGCTATCAATTTCCAACATGGTAAAATATTACTGACTTGGTACCACCATATTAAAAAATTATACCCAGATTGATTATTTATTATGGAAATAAAATTCTTTCTTTAAAGAAGAATTTTTTAAAGGAATCCCATAGCTAATGTTTTCGTCTTTTAAAATAGCCTAAGAATAGAAAGAATGTGAAAAGAGACTGCCAAAAATAGTGAATAGCTTCTGCTTTTTAGGATCAGCCATCAATAAGACTACTACTTGGTAGAGCAGCTATGAAGGCCTTGGAAAATAGATTAAAATGCTGTGATATGTGTATACCGAGAAAGATCAGAATGATGCAAGTCATAGTATTCCCTATAATGCTCCATGAACAGAAAAATTGGACTTTGTGTTGGAAAAGCTTCCTAAGAACACCATAGACAGTCAAGAAAACTAATCAAAGCAATCTGCAAACAAATTAACCTAGAGTTGTTGCTCAAGGTAAAAATCATCAGGGTCAAATTACCTTACTTCAGATACTTTATGTGAAGCCTTCACTCTCTGGCAAAGGCCCTAATGCTGCAAAATATGGAAGGAAGAACAGGATGACTGCTACAAGGTAGAGAGTCTCGGTTAGAATGGTGATAAGTGCGCCATTGCAAGATGTGAAAGACCAGCTTAAGGATAGATCATCATGGAGATAAATTATCTGTTTGGTTACTAAGAATAAACAATGACCTAATGGCACAAAATTAAAATAAAAAAGAACTCTTAGCTGCTAACACCTTTCCTTGGCATTTGACTTGGTTTGCCTTTCTTATTCCTACTGTTCCTTTGCATGCTCCCTGCTTGGTCAATTTGCTTACACTTGTATGAAACTTGGACTGCAAGTTATAATCAATATAAACTTGGTAGATTACACTCTTAAATCAGATAAGCACTTCCATTTGTTCCAAGCAAAGGAATGCTAAGTGTTGTAGCCATTCCTTATTCCTGCTCTTAATCATTTTGATTGGCTTTTCTGTATCATTTCCAACTTTGCAGTATCCTTTTAAAGGTGAATAACATAACATTCCAGCCAGAGTCTCATCATAGATTACTGTAATGACATTATTTCATCAGCAATTCAGTCTTCGATTCTCTTTGTAATGATTCAAAAGTGGAAGTTTGCCTTTTTATTTTATTTTTTACATTTTTATCATCTTGTGATGCCAAGATCTCTTTCTGGGTCAATCATTGCTATGTGAAATTTTATTAAAGTATAGGTAAAGTTTGAGAGAAAGAGGTAATGTGCCACTATTCATTATTTTATACTTGTTTACCTTGTATACCTACCCATCTTGAATAATCCTTTTGGAATTACTCAGATTCTCCTTCTTGAGTTGACTCCTAAGAGTAAACTTGGTCACTTCACTGATCAAACTTACTTCATATTTACATTACAGTTTAAAAGCACCAATTTCAGGAGGAATCCCTCTTTGCATATCTCCTAAGTATGATAATTGCCCTTTTATTCCTCTGCTTGCTATTTTGTAACCAATTGCCAATTTATGAAAACACCTTATCACTCTTATCACACAGCTACTGAGTTTGCTCAGGAGTCTTTCTTCTAATGTGGTATGAATATGCAATGAATTAATATTTTATGATTTCTAATTTTGTGCTTTACATAGCCTAAATAACATAAGTGGAAAAAATAAATGTTGTAAGTAAAGTGACAATATTCCACATTTTCCTCATGTGCAGCTTTCTGATGGCTTTTCATCATCCGCTGAATATTGGGAATACAAAATGAGTTAAAAAACTCTTGTTAAACATTTTAAATTAATATACATATACTTTTAATCCCATTTAAGTTTTTTTCCCAAAGAATACAAACAAAATGAAATCTACTTTAATGCATAAATTATGGGAGAGGGGCAGTCTGTTACACTTAGATGTCTGTTAAATAACAATTGATGCATCATAATTTGTGTTATTTACATAACTATAACATTACATCAATTGTAAACATGTAAATATGATGTAGAAATAATATAAACTTTTTTCATTTAAGCTTTACTCCTGAGGACTTCAAAGACACAGAAATGAAGATATCTTTACTTTTTACTAGAGTGTTGTGTTTAACATCCCAGTCTAATACTCCCTGATGCACTCATTTATTTATTATATTTTAAACCACCCAATAGTCGAATATTTGTAAGCAATCAACAACAAAGCACACCAGAAGAAGGAAGAAAACCAATTCAAATTAAAACATAAATCAAATAAATAAAACCAAATAAATATAAAAATGCCACACAAACTATTTAGCAGAAGCAAGGTCACCATGAAAATCTAAGCCATACACATTCAAATATCATTACGGTATGATGAAAGTGCCACCAAGGCTCTGGATTTTCAGAACAGCTAAATTGGGTAGATGGTGCTGCTTAATTGGGTAACAGGAAGGAAGAGGCATTATTTTTAGCCTCTCCCTTTTGAAAACTTTGAGAAATGTTAGAGCCAACACCACTGCCATCACAATTCACTTTAAACTATTGGATCACTCCATGGGGACCTCTCCAAACATAATCTTCAGGCAATTAAAAACCGAGAGATGAAATACATTTCTTCATAATGATCCCATACTTTTTCAGAGGGTTTTAAACATACTTATTAGATTTTTAATTACTTCTCTATGTCACATGCTGTATTTCCTGTGTTTGGTTATACCATTACAATAGTAGCACCACATGTCTTGTAAATAATTCATTTATATTATTCAGCAAAACACAACTAGTTTTAGATAACAAATGCCTAATTTGTTCTGTAGAAATAATACGATCCAAAGCAAAGATGTAGATTTGGCCTATGGTGCAAATGTTAAAATAAGCAGCTTGCCTGTGCAGTATAATTTCCTGTTCCCCAAAACTATTAAATACTGTGTGCTTCTTTTCTTATCTCTTTCTGTCCAGTCAAATTCTGTCTTACTTGATATGCCATTGCAAAGCAAGTAAAATCTCTCATATTTAAAACACAGCAGTAATGAAATAGAACAGGATATTTCATTCAAGGTCAAGAAGGAAATAAGATCAAGATAACAAGCTGTAACTGTGCTATGTTCTGACTTTCTTGCTTATAAATATTCAGAAAGCATTGCATGTTTGTTTTTCAGATTACAAATGCGTGCTGTAGCTGTTGCATACCAATAAAATCAACAGATAATCTAATGCAAGTACAGCACATCAAGATATTACTATATAAATGGTTAATTAATAACAGCCATAAGCAAATGCTTATGATTTTATCTTAAACAAAAAGCAAAGAGTTAACCCAAGTATAAGTGTATACCTTGGCAAGCCTGATGGTTCAGAGTTGTTGATCCAGATTTTGTTTTCAGAGCAACATTGGAGTGAAGACAAATGATGTTCCTCAGGTTTCCGCCAATGAGAAATCACTGTTCCAGAAGCTCAATCTTCAGTACACACCCATGTGGCTTTGTCTGAGATGGACTATAATTTCTTCTAATTCTTTAAGAGTCATAGAAGAGGAAGGAAGGAAAGAGAGAAATTCTAGAGTCACTTGTTTGATTGATTCAGAATAAAATATAACAAAGCATCTAATGGAATAAAACATCAGATGAAAAAAGAAAGCTTCTGATAATCCATATGGGACACTGTTTTCAGAATAATCTTTGGGTTCAAGAATTCAGGTGCAGAACTATTCAAATTTTCTTCAATACTTTTTTTCCCCTGTGAGATAATTACAAAATGTACAGAAACAGAATCCTATTTTAAGGTAATTTGAAACGGCAAGTATAAATTGGCATCGATACTAAACCTTAAAATAATATGTTCAAAACAAATGTATATTGTTCAAATTACAGGTTTAAAATTTAAAACCTAAACAGAACAATGCACCTACAATTTCATGCTTTGTATGGTGATTCTTCTGATACTTTTTTTCAATTAAGCGTAGATAAGTACAATGCACTGGGGACATTCTGAGAGAAAGAGTCCCATGTGCAAAAGATACAAATGCAAACAGAAGGCCAGAAGACATAATTTACAAAGGACAGAGAATTCCTCTTAGCTATTGTAATTGCTGTAATTGCTATGAAATCATAAATATAAATTATTTCCAAAATAAACTACTTAACATGCTCAAAGATCTCTTTACCATGTGATATATTAGTATTGTAACCCATTATTCATTATATTGCAGAAATGTAGTATTCCCAATATTGGTAGCACCCAACTTATTCATTAACAATGTATTTGCCTAGCTCATGATGCCCGGAGGTATATACATTTCACTTAAATTCCCGATTAAAAAGTTATTCCAGATAGCAGCATTGATAAAAGCTTAAACATTCTCTCCTTTGGAGAGAATTGGTTTAGTTTACTCTGATCTGTGATTAGTTCTCAGGGAAGAATAAAGGAATAAGGTCTGCCCAATATTTGACTTTGATCAGCTGCAAGAGAACTTAGAACTGAAATAATATGTTTTTGAGATTGATCTGCAGAAAGATCTGAGTTTTTTACCTATGCTGTTTATGTTGATATTGTTTGGAAAACCCTTGTCAGCTGCTAATTACTTTTGCCAATATTTTATTTAAATATTTTATTGAATCATAGAAAAATCTTTCTTCCGAGATAAGAAGCCCTGTCATCATCATTGCTAGAAGAGAGGTTCAGTAGTACTCCTCTCAAGAGTCTCTGTCGATCCCTGAGAGAATAAGTAGAATCAGTCTCATAATATGTTTCTTCATTGCCCGTTCTAGTGTGTACCTGTACCTCTACTAATCAGTTATCATGAAATCTTGAAGGATATTTTTTTTTCTTTTTTTCTTAGTTGAGAGCTGGTGTCAATCTCCAAAAAGGTTGTAAAGTTTTTGCTGAATTGCCATTGTAACATTGTTTAATATAATGGTTTCTACTGTTTACTATATTATATGAACTACACAATCACGTTTTGTGTTGGAATATAAACTGCAGTCTTTCTAAATAATTATATTGATTAATATGGTGATACAGTTTTATTGTACAATAATGGTACAAATAACTAATGATAGAACTATAGTTAAAGCATTCTGCAATTATGCTTGTTAATGCAATTTTATTTCTGAGTAAAACTAGGGAGTGTTTATGCATTAAAAGTTTTCTGTAAACACCATCAGCAATATAATCCCTTTTCTTTTCTGGTGATCAATCAAAGGTCTTTCTAAGAGTCAATATGAAACAATAGACTTCCACCTCCTTTCACTCATTCAGCAGCTCACTCGCTTGCTTCTTCATAACTGTTCAAGAGACAAGTGAACTTCAACTTGTGTTTTGAACAAAATGGAATGTCGCTTCACATTAACAAGGCAAAGGTTATGCAGACAAATTTGGATGATGCTGTATTGTTGCAGTCCTAGAAATATTTCATCTCCCCAATATTTAATTGCTAATGGTTTATATTTTAAAATAAGTCTTCTTCTGGATCCCAACTTAGAGTAGAATCATTTTCTCCTGAACATGAAGACCAATAAAACTAACTAAACATTATCAAATTCAAAATCTAAAACCACTGCTTCAAATTTGAAAAAAAAAATGTTTGCAATTATGTTCTCTGTATTCCATTGTGCTTTGCAATTTGTTGTAAAACATCTAAAATGAGAGCACATTTTTCACACGCTAGGGTAATGCAGGCAAAACAGAGAAGGATACTAATTTTGCCAAAGTTTCTGATAGTAAGAAGCCAGAGGGTTGACTTTCCAGCCCCCCACAAGAAAGAATAAGGGAATAATATTTTTATTTAAGAGGCAAAGTAGGCTTTCTGTCCAGGTATTATTTAGCCCCAGCCAGGACTGCTAATGAGCTTTTTCAACTTTGATTATACTGGAACAATCAATCACTGAAATAAAAATAAGCTATACCGCTCTTACTGTTTTGAACATTGGAAGAATAATTCTCCTATGAAGTGATGAATTTTGTTTATTATTTCCATTGTATCTTCTGCACTGTTTTTAAGCATCTTCTTCCTTCATAAATTAATATCCCTTCAAAGGAAGGGATATTATTCAGAGAAAATACAGTATATTCAGAAAGAGAAAAATACAATACAATATAGAAGTCTGCCCTGACATAATTTCTCCACCTGATCTTTTTTTCTTCTTTCTTTACGCACACACCTCCCTCTTTTAATACCTTATCTCTGTGTTTTTTAAACTTGGCAATTTTAAGATGTCTAGATTTCAACTTTCAGAATTCTCCAGCCAGCATCTATTATCCACCTGGTGAACTAAATAATCCACTTAGTGAATCCACTTGGTGAATCCACTTCATTCATCCTTTGTTTCTTTCCACAAAACTTTACTAAATTCCCAAAAAGTATAGAATGCAACAAAGCCAAAAAAAAAAAAGCAATATTGGGAATTACAGACAAAAGAAGGGAAAAAACTTTAGAAAGAAGTAATTTTCATCTTTCTTCCATACAGATAAAAATCAGTGAGCCTTTGTACTATAATAAACCATAACAAACAATAATTCTATTATTATAAACAAGTCTAATCATCAATATCCAAAGTTAACATTCCATTTATTTTAGTTTTAATAAAAAATCCAAGAGTGGTTTCCCAGTAGAAATCAAGTTAGATAAAGCCTTTTCTTTAATCAATGTTGCTCTCTTTGCCAAGTCCATTAATCTCACCAGCCATTCTTATATTCTGGATATATGTGAATCTTTCCATCTCTGCACTTAGAGAAGTCTTGCTACTGTTGTAATATATAAGAACAAAGTTCCATTTTGTTTTTTCAATTTATTTGTCCACACGTAAAACCTCTGGCTTTAGTTGTACACTCAGTTTAAGAATTCTCTGACTTAAAATACATATCTGATTTCAATAAGTCTTAGCTATCTTACATGTCCACCAGAGATAATAAAAAAGTGCCTTTCTTCTTCATTCTTTGTTATATTCATTTTCAATGTCCTTTCATTGTCTCAAATTGGCTATGTATAATATAGAGATTGATTCTATCTCTGTCTTCTACATTGTACTCTATTGATTCTGATTCAGCCAAAAAGACCTTTCATTTTTTTGTATTTTTGTATTCTCTCCATTTGTTCCCAGGGCTCTCAGATTGTTCCATTCTTCTTAACCATTAGATTCAGAAGACTGATTAGTATTTAACTGACTGGTGCCCATTTAACAATCTCATAGCAAGGATTGCCAATTTCTATTCCATGACATTTGAAGGATGATAATGATGAGAGGTGACTGTGCTTGTGAATCATCAGTGACTAAAAGGCAGGCAGAGGATTCCAAGAATGTTTCTACCCTTAACCATAAAGTTCTGTGGCCTGAAAAAGTTGAAAAATGTTTTTCCCCCTTCCTATTTCACATTGACCTTAAACCGTTAAATATCCTTATCAGTCAGTTTGGGGTTCAATATTATCTGACCTGAAAAAGGGATCTAAAACTGAATATAAAGGAAATCAAACTAATGGCAAAAGACAGAACAAAAATTGTTAGAATTGACAATAAAGATACTGAAGTTGTGTAAAGTAACAGGAAGTCAAGAAATAGGTTGTAGATTTTGCCACTGTGGAGTAGCAATGAAGGACCTGGAAAAGATATCCAAATGTCATCATTTTTATATAATTACAAAGACTAGAAAAACAACAGTTTTCTTGTGAGACTCTATGGAAATGAAAATTGGACTTTGAAGAAGCAAGATTGAAGCTTTTGAGCTTAGGTATTAAATAAGACTTCTGCAGATACTATGGATAACCAGGAAAAAAGAAACAAATGGAGCAAATCAATCTGAATTTCTCATTCAAGGCATAAAAGGTCATTATATCTTGGATATAGTATGCAAAGTCCTAGATATCCAGAGAAAACTCTAATGCTGGGTAAGGTAGAAGGAAAGAGAGAAAGAGAATGACCAACAGCAAGTCAATACATGATTTTTTTTTAAAAGCAAAAAAAATGTAGATGGACTCAGTTACAGTAGCAATCGGTACACTGTTGGAAGACTTGGATGGCCAAGTTGAAGACAGATCTTCCTGGAAAGAATCTATGTATGTGGTTTCTAAGGGATGACATCAACCTGAAGGTACATAATCAATCAATGTCAAAATTATTGTACCTAAGAACTTTTCTGTCACCTCATGTCAATCACTGATAAGTAAAATATCATTCATCAGTAAAAAAGAGAAACAGTATACATATTTATACATTTTTATATAGGTGAAATGAGTATAAAGCAGTTTGAACAAATTATAAATGAATATACACAAAGTTTCTTTGTGATTGTGGAATGAAGCAAGCATAACTCTAACAGTAAAAAAGAACCGAGTTAATAACTAGATATACTGTACATACTACTGGAAAGTTTTCTATGAATTCGCCAGAAATTATTAGATTAGATTAGATTTATTGTCTGATTGTCAGTATTTATAGATTAACATCTATAAATGTTAATATAACAGTGTTTCTTTCCTAACAATTGTCTGAAATTCTTTGTTAAACTCCTTGGTGAGATTTTTGTTTTTCTTAGCTTTGGAATTCTCTTCTTTGCAATTTCCATTGTTCGTTTTGACATATAGGTTATGTTTTTTTAAAATGTTTGTTTATTTTTTGTATTTCCTTTTCACATTATTTCTATTTATAGATTACTAGGTAATCTAGGTATGGGATTACTCTAGGTATGGGATTCCTTATGTCTCTCTAATCTACAAGGAAGGAAAGTACCTGCCTATCTATTCATATCTATTTCTTTTTTTTAAAGTATAGTACTAGTCTTTATGACAATAGTTCTGTTTTTTTAATCTGAATTAATGAATTTTAACCATATTGAAAGAAACATATGAAAGATAGTATCAGGTATATCTCAAATGCTATTGATTTTCTAAATGAGAATAACAAGAAGATAACTAATCTTTCTTAATTTGGAGTAAGCTTTAGATAATTTGGAACAGTCTTTTATTCTTACATCTCGGAAGAATATGCATTGTATCTGACTTTTTAGTATTCATATAGAATAATCATAAAGAACATGAAGACAAGATCATATTTTCCTTTTCACAAAAAATGGACCATAATGTTCCTCTTCTTCTGGTTTTTAGTGACATTGGCAAAAAGATATATCAGGAATTAAATTAATAATTCAAGAACATAAACTGAAATTATATGATGCTGATTCTGTATTTAACTATTATTCAGCCAAAATACTTTTTAGAATTTGATAGAATAAATATAGTGATATGGTTAAGTAATACTGGATCAATAAAGATGAAACTCAAATGTTGACATGGCACTTAATTGAAGCAGAAAATAAAAAAATTGAATTAAATAATGGGGTTTAATGCCACTGCTGAATAAACAAAAAACAAAAAATACAAATGCAATAGATGGGAACTTACTTGACAGAGTAAACAAAGATTTATTTGTTGAATAAAGACAAGAGTTTATTCTTTGCTATACTTCATAAAAAAGGACTATTAAGAAGTTTCAAATAATATTAGAGATGATAAGAAACTCTAATTGTTAACTTCACGTGCAACCTTATGAATAAAGGAAGACTGAAGTTTAAACACTCAGTTCTGTAAGTCAGTTAGAAGAAAATAAAATAATGAATATAACGGCGGTGGGGGACATCAAGGATCTAGTAAGGCTCTTCCTGGCTTCTACCTATTGTTATCTAGTTAGTAATCTTTATTTATTTGATTTAAGCCAACATAATCAGACTTTTGATGTATTACAATTTGAAATCAAATAATCAAAAATGAAATTCAGAAATAGTCCAAAAACACATTTTAAGCAATCAAAGAAGAAATAATGAGATAGATGCATTCAAAATTCAAAAGGATTCTTAAATAGCTGTTTTTAATCACTTCCTAAAATCTTATAAAGAGAGAGCTATTAGAATTTCACAACTACAGGCCAAAGCACAGCATTATTACAGAGAAACAGTGTCGATAATTCCCTGTTTCTCCTGAACAAACATTATCCTGGGAATTTACCATGGACAAGTCAAACTAAGGTGGAAGACTTACTTCCAGAGGCCTTTCCCTTCCAATCTACTAGGTTATCAACTTCTTGGACATTCTAGTCTTTAATCAAAAGTTGTGATACTTTCTTGGTCCACAATTTCTTTCTGAGTTCTGTCTCTATTTTTAAAAAAGATCAGACTTTTCCTTTTTTGAGAAGAAGATGGGGTGGCCATTGTACTTGGCTTCATTTTGCATGTGGCCAAGAGCTAATTTGTCTATCTCTACCATGACAAGGGCAAACAAAACAAAACAAAAGTTTAAATAAAGAATTTTTCCTTATTTTTCAGAAAACTTGTTTTTCTTTCAAACTGATGTACACTCAAATTGCACAGTTCATTGTTACTATGACTGACATTAAGCCTTTGAAAAGTAGCTTACATTTTCTTTGACAAACTGTGATGCCATGCAGGAAACTTGATTCTCTTAACTGAAGCAAAGAGGCAATGTGATTTTCTTTGACAGTAATGTGCTACAAATAATTTTGGGTTAGAATTGTGAGAAAAGGTTCTTTCAGCCTTTTTGCTGGTCAAAGTATTTCCAAGTAAGCCAATATTGAACAATATGGCTGCCATTGCATTGTTCTTTGGAGTGAAAGGAACATTATGGCTTATACAATAGCTCTGAGGCAGAGGTGAAATTCAGCCAGTTCTATAGAACTGGTTATTAGAAGAAATTTCCTTTTGTTTTTTTTCCCACTTTGCAGGGTTAATCCTGTAAAAATTAACTTTACAGGGTTAATCCTGTAAATAAAGCAGTTGTTTTTAGCCTAATCTTTATTGCCTTGCTCACAGAAACTGTCTCTCCCCTTATTATCAAATCAAATCAAATCAAATCAAATCAAATTTTATTCATCACATGCACAAATATACATAGTACGAAATTCAGTGAAATGTGTTTTCGACCACTCGGGAGGTAGTAGGAAAGGGGATAGTATGGACAGGGAGGGAGAATAAATTATGGAGTGGTTAAGAGAGGTAGATTAGGAATTTTTATAGTCCTGGGTTTGTTATGGTTTGGTTTAGGGTCCTATTGCCTGTGGGAAGTAGCTCCTTCTTAGTCTCTCTGTGTTGGCTTTCAGGGAGCGGAGGCGCCTTCCTGACCACGTCATGCTGATGAGTTTGTTGTTGAGGTGACTAGAGTCCATCATTATTTTCCTGGCTGTATTTTGGCATCTTCTGTTGTAGATGGAGGAAGCTTGGTGTGGATGATGTGCTCTGCTATGCGCACCACCCTCTGTAGAGCTTGCCTGTCCTGTATGGTGATGTTCCCAAACCATGTGGTGATGTCGCCCATCAAGATGCTTTCTACTATACAGAAGTAGAAATTACAGAGCACTGCTGTGGGCAGTCTGAAGTCTTTCAGTCGTCTGAGGTGGTATAGGCATTGTCGGGCCTTTCTCACCACAGTGTCAATGTGTCGGGTCCATGTTAGGTTTTGCGAGATGTGGACACCTAGTTATTTGAAGCAGTCCACTCTCTCCACTGGGCTATTGTTGATTATGGGGGTCTGGTATGTTCTTTTCTGCTTTGTGCTGTAGTCCACTATCAGCTCCTTTGTCTTGCTGGCATTGAGGAGGAGTTTGTTTTCCTGGCACCAGCTCTCCAGGTTCTTGATCTCATTTAGATAGGCTGTCTCATTGTTATCTGAGATCAGGCCTACCACAATGGTATCGTCAGCAAATTTAATGATGGTGGTGGAGTCAGTAGTGGCTGTGCATGTACATGTATAGGGAGTATATTAGGGGGCTCAGAACCCCTGTGGGGCTCCGGTGCTGAGGGTGAGTGAAGATGAGAAATGCCTGCCCATCCTTACAACCTGTGGTCTCCCGGTTAGGAAGTTGGAGATACATCGATTTAGAAATGGGCTGAGGCCTAGGTGTTTCAACTTGCTGGTCAGTATGGAGGGGATTATGGTATTGAATGCTGAACTGTAGTCCACAAAGGACATTTTGACGTAATTTCCTTTTCCCTTGTCCAGATGTGTGAATGAGGTGTGGAGGAGGTGGGAAATGGCATCATCTGTTGAGCGGTTGTGATGATAGGCAAATTGTAGGGGGTCCAGTGTATCCGGTTATGAGGAAGATGTGGTCTCTGACTAGTCGCTCAAAGCACTTCATTATTATAGAAGTTAGGGGAACGGGGCAATAATCATTGAGGGTAGTGGGATTCTGTTTCTTGGGGACGATGGTGGACTGTTTGAAGCATGTAGGGATTATTGATTTGAGTAGGGAGAGATTGAATATATCTGTAAAGACCGGGGCAAGTTGGTCATTGTTACATTGTAACTTTGGTGAAGTTGTAATGGTAATGGTAATTCTGTGTTTGGTGAAGTTTAATCCTATGGCCATGCTCACAGAACTGATAGTAATCAAAGTAAGTTTCACCACAGCTTTGAGGAAATGCTTTATTTAAGCCCCAATCCAACCAAAGCATCCTTTAAAAGATTAGACCAGCCCCCCAAGCAACATATCTAATATGTAATTGAACTATTAGCTAAATAGATTTACTTCAGAAGTATCTAATGCCTGATACAACCACTATTATGACTGGCATTGTCTTAAAGAAACAAACCATTATGGTGTGAGCTTGGAAATTAATGGTTTCTGTTTCATCCTAGCCATGAAATCACTGTAGGGCATTTAATTACAATATTCCACAAAGCAACCCTTTTCCATTGAAGAAAATGGTGTATGCCTGCTTTATGGCATATTGTAAAGCCTGGAGAAATAATATTCCTGAATCACTCCCCATGTTTGGTTGGATGGCAAAAGGAAGTGATTTTTCATGAGTGAGGCAAATAACAACATTTCCCAATTCATCCTTTATAAAACATTTTCAGCTGAAGTAGGTGAGATTCCTAGAAAGCAGAGACAGATCTCTGAAGAACAGATGTAGATGTTAAATAAGTAAATTTAAGCAGGTAGGAAAATAAGTAAGTAAGTAAGTAAGTAAGTAAGTAAATATGCTGCAAATGCTTTAGAAAAAGCTTACCATATAATAATTCATTACACAGAAGTGTGAGTGAAATATTTAAAACTAATCTATCATCCATTCACAGCATAATTAATGGTAAGATTTAGTGCAGAGTGCCTTGTTTCCTGTTTTTCTAATAAAGAAAAGACAAATATACACAATCATCATCAACTTGAGCTCATCCCATTAGATATGGAAACATAACACTTAATTGCTTGATTTTAATTTGGTTAGTAAAAATGCATACAGTAGCATTGCTCTCTTAATTATGTTAATTTATATCCAAAAAGCTAAATTTACAAAGGCAGTACCATTAATTATTTATTTTGCCATTAAGTCTGAATATATGTTACTCAGTTAATTAGTTTCCTTAAGTCTCCCTCCCTCTAAAAACTCCCAACTTTATAAATTGTTTTATATATAAAAAAAACTATGCTGCCTGTCTATATAGCTTTGTTCCCAACTGCTTTTTTTCTATTTTGTTTACAACAGAAGCAAGGCTATAATCATTTCATTGATAAGAATAAGGGCATAACTTCTAAAGCATCATAAGATTAGTTTCTGGCTCTCCCTTCCTGTGGAGAGGTAAGTCTGATTTTCTAAAGCTTCTCTGTGATGGTCAATTCCACCAGCTGTATTTCTTTCCTATTTCTTCAAAACCACAGTGGTCTACTGTTTCCAGTGAACTTAAATGGAACAATTCTACAAATAGGCATATCATAATATGCATGCATTCAAAAATATTTCCAAACTCTTCATCAGCTGTCCAAAATTTGTTTTTCTACCGAGGCATTTTTTTTCTATTTTCAGTCTCTATGTGCAGTGTTTGACTAATTACATAAGTGCCAATTAAGTTTTCTATGATATAGCTCAAAACTCTCTTGATAAGGGGTTGGTAGAAGATAACATATGTGAAATGGTCAACTATATAAAGTAAGTAAATATAAAAGATGTGTGCAAAAATTAATGAATAATGATTTAGTGTTAAAGACGTTCTTTGAAAAGAAAAAAAAATGAAATGTTGGGAAAGTAAAGTAGCAGAAGATAATGCATGATAGTTATTGGTTCCAGGTCAACAAGGGTCAGCAGTAATAAACAGTATATATTAGAGTAATTCCAATTAAAGACTAAGAAATGTTTATTTTGCATAAATAAAATGAGTTCATATACAGTGATATTCTTGTATTTTTATGTTAAAAGATCTACAGGGTGGGCAAATGCTAATTTTAGAATTCTGGAATACAACCAATCTAAAGAAGATAAAATACACTGAAATGAAATAATTCTTGTAAAAAAATTAGCATCTCTGTCTCACTACAACAACAATCTATCAGTAAGCCTTCTAATTAATGCTCAAATATATTTTTAGAAATTCATGGGGTACTGTTACTGAGGGTACTGGTTTCATTAATATTTTATCTTTTATTCTTCATGAATTGGGTAGCCAGAATGTGCAATGAACATTTATGCAGGCATGTTGATAACAATAAAATAAGAGTACTAATGGCTACAACAATTAGCATTGCATTAATATATGAGAAAAAAAATCAATTTTTACACTGTCAAAAAGGATACTTTAATCCCATTTGATTATGTCTTTAAATTCAGGAAGCAGTAAAGATCTTTTCCCCTCTATACCTCACCGTTGCCAATTTGATCTTTGAATGTGAAAGGAACAGTTGCTAAATTAAACTTCTGTTTTGTATCAAAATGGCATTTCTTTCAAAAAAGAGAAAAAAAACAACAAGGTGGCTAGACTCAGATACATGGTGATAAGAATATCATTGGAAAACTTGTAAGCATAGATTAGGGATAGATGGTCATGGAGAAAATCTATCTGTACAGTTACTAAGACAATAAAAAATGACTTGGATGGCACAAAGATAATCAATCACTCTGCAATTAACCAAGCCAAAAAGCATCACTGTGTATTTGCCATTATTTGTATCAAGTGTGATCAAGTCTGTCTGAGAATGAATGAACAAGCAGACAGACAATGTAAATGGACTTAAATAAGAAAAAGGTAGTTATGTCCCAAATGAGTATACACAGTTCTCCACCACGAAAATGAATGGGATTCATTTTCAAGAATCCAGTTGCCTCTTGAAAATGCATCTTTGGGTTCTCCACCATAATTTTCTTTTATTTAGTCAGAACTGAAGAAGCTTCTTGGATGAGTACTGAAACATCTTCAATGAAAAACAAAGAAAACCCAGTTGCTTTTTGAAAAAGCACCTTTGGGAGTATTCACAGGGTTTCACTGCTTCTGAGAAAAATGGTTCTATGTGGCTGAATTTCCTACAGGCTTTATTATTTATTGGGAAGTATACCACTATTTGGACTATTCTAATACTACTTTACATACTTCATGGGCTACTTCCAGGCACAGCTCACTGCTAGGATAGCCAGACTCCTGGGTGAGGACACAAAAGATAGATCAATCAATTAACTAGCAAGCTGACAGAGCTGTAGAGTGTTAAAATATGAGAGATGCAGCAGAAAACTACTCAAAGGCACTTCAATAATGCTCCTTTGACCTATCAGCATCGCCCCATTGATAATTAATTTGGCATGGGGACTTCTATCTTGTTGATGACTAGCATTTCTATATCTACAGTAGCCTCCATTCTTGGTTGTGTATGGTTGTTTATGTTCCTTGTAACTGATTTTCAGTTAGTTGGCTAGTTGTCTCGTTTGGTATTGTTTAGTTATATCAGGGCTGTCAAACTTGTGGCCTGTGGGCTGGATATGGCAAATGCTGGCCCTGCCCCCTCCCAGTTTAGCAAAGGTGAAAAAAGTCCTGATACACCACATGATGACACCATGACAGCACAAGTTTGACACCCCTGGGTTATATTACCCTTACTGGCGGAAGGGAAAGTCTCTTTGGAACAAAATTGCAGATGACACAAAACTAGGAAAAATGCTGGGTTTCTGAAATGAAAGCTCTGCATGTGGAGAGAAAGACGGGGTGATCTGGTTTGCCAGTAGTTTAAGTAAAAATAATCTGAGCTTCCTAGAAGCTGATCAGAAGTTGACACTGAGCATCTTTATGATGAAGTGGCTAAGAGGATAATTGTTATTCAGTTATGTATTAACAGGAGCAAGGAATTCATTAATGGGAAATAATTATTCCATTCTACTACGCATTGAGTGGACTTGTTCTTGATACGTAGGGAAAATCAGAATCAATGGATTGAAATTAGGGATAGTAGATTCAAGCTAGCTACTTTAAAAAATTTCCTGATAGGAAAAAACCATCAACGTGGAGCATTCATCATTATACATCCCCAAACAACAGCCCCTGTAAACTATCCCAGCAGATCTTGCACTCAGCCAGGAGGTTAGAAAAGATCTCTGCGATCGCTTTTGACTCTGATTTTATGATTCTATGACCTCATGTGATCAATATTCTTAAACATAAACAGTATGCTTATAAAACCATAGGAATGCTCAAAGAATAATAAAAATGATTAAGGCTGTTGAATTTCCTGCCCTATTTTTCTTATATAGAAAAATCTCTTAGAAACAATTTCAGCGTATTTTTCCTTGTGTTTGAAAGAAAACCTATACAAACGAACATGCATTCTTGTCAAGCACTGGCAAAATAGGAATGCAGAGGCTGTGTTATACACTGCAAGCAGATGAGAAATATAATTGGTTGTTCACAGGTGATTTATGCCTTTAGAATTAGCAGCCCATTATTTGTTGAAATATTCATACATTTCCAGAAGGTTCTTCAAAATCCTTCATGTTTTTTTTAAAAGTGGAATTGAAAACACAGTAAAACTTCCAGATGATGGCATAAAACTTTAAAGACCATAAAACACCAGTCATATAATAAAGTTATTGAAGATCAAAAGCTGTGCATATGGGAAGAAACTATCATATATGTGTCTTGCCTCCAAAAGCATTTCATTCACCAAACAATTTGAAGATAGGTAGCTGCTATGAAAAGGCTGTTGACTGGTTTGTAGAGTTTACCATGAGAAAGCAAGCAAAAGACCATATTTAGTAGTAGTAATAGTTTTCAATACTGTTTCTATGTATCAGGAGTGTTCAGAGGGCATGTCATAAAGGTCAAGATATTGGCTGTAATAGTGCCATCAAAGTTCTTCCTGTTTTGTTCTGCCTGGTACCACAATGCCCATAACAACAGGCAGAACTATGTGCCATCTCAGCTGCCATTTTGACTTTTTTTTTTCACAAATATATTTTATTCAATTTTCTTATTACAAATAGATAATAATAATAAAAATCATCACTATACC